>OMNZ01072678.1:21048-34786 GCA_900303255.1 Lesueurigobius sanzi | reverse complement strand
ATATTTGGTCATGAAATACAATTTTTCCAAGAAAAAAAAATACACTTTTTAAAAAATAGATTAAAATAAACAAGGATTGTGTCTAAAAGTGGCAAGTCCCCAAAAATGGGGACTCTAGGGCTTAAGAGGTTAAGCACAAAACTAGACAAAAATCAACCACAGCATGAAATATCAATGTTTTCAATAAATTTGATGGAACAAACGTCTTAAAAAGGTTTGGTAAAAAAGTGCAAAAGTATAATCGCAATATTCCAGCCAGTTATAGCGGATATCTCAGTGTTTGTTTGGTTTTGTCATATCGCACATAGACACCATCCGTCACAGCTAACGGTGACCGAACACCTGTGTGTGTGTAGCCTGTTAGCCTCTGCCTGTATGGGAAAAGGTCAGACCTGGTCACAGTCAGGAGTCTCTCATATGGGACTGGATCAGCCCCTGCTGAGGTGAAAGGCCACGGGGTCAGGGGTTGAGCTCTCTAAACCAATGAGAGGTCAGCGTGGGGTGGAGGGGCTTCTCATGTGAAGTGAATGGTGCTTAGACGGGATAAGAGGGACACACCCTATAAGCCTGCTTTATGACCCACTTTGAAAAAAAAAAACACATTCTACCCCCACGCACACACGCACACACGCACACACACGCACACACGCACACACACACACACGCGCACACACGCACACACACACACACACATACACAGACCGCATGGCGAGGGCCTTTTCACATGGGACACAGTCAAATTAATTCACAATCAATAAACTATGAGACATGTGAAAATTAGCTCATTCTTCATATAAGTCTAGGTATTGCTTGATTATATCTTTAAAAATATATTTTAGGTGACTTTTTTCATGTTGTTCTTCCACTGAAACTGAACCTGAGCCACAAACGTATTCTTTTTGTTTTTCCCCCATCTAATTTTCTTCACTCTCTTACATTGACAACAATGGAAATCCCAGCTCACAGGAAGTGCTAAGACAACAAAAGTGGGCGGGGCTGAATCAGGTGAATAGAGGGGAGCAACGAAAAGGTTTACGCCCCCTTTTGGGTGAACCCAGAGAGATGAACAGGGAAACATCGACTGAGATCTTCACATTTACGTCTGGAAAATAACATTTTATGTGTTTTAAATATAAAAGAGAAGCAAATGAAGAGATTTTTTGCTGTCGAAGATTCTCAGAGAGGACAGTCAATGTTTTAAAGTGGGCTAAAGTTAGCAGGAAGTTAGCATGTTCAGACATTTAGCCGTTCATAGTGACTTAATTTGATCAAATCCTCGGTTTGCCCATAACTGTGAGGAATTTCGCAGCTTCTTATGTTTCAATATGGCTTTGTTTTTGACCTTTTGAAGTCCGAACATGCTAACTTCCTGCTAACTGTCCTCTCTGTGAATCTTCTACAGCAAAAAAATCTCTTCATTTGCTCCCCCGCGTTGGCGTCTTTTTACAGACTTTGCTATTGTTTTAATTCACACACAGTAGTATCGGACTGGTACTCAGTATAGTATACTCTGAGTCTAAATTCAGCTGCCTGATATAAAACTCTTCTTCAGTCGACTGGACCTGGCCCCTAGCGCAAACGCTTGGCCATCAAACTTTCCAGTCTTGTAGGCTACTTAAGATGTATTCTTTCGAGGGATTTTTCAATACTTCATTCCGAATGCCCGATTTATTGATTTTTGAACCCCCAAAAAAGGCAGATTTATTCACTACAAACTTATTTATTCAAAAACTAAACAGAATATACAAAATCCCCTCTGAAAAAATCTTTGTAACTTATACACCAGTTTGGTATTATAGTAAAACCATCTATTTAAACCTCGCTCTATCCAATATTTAGACTTTGACGCCGAAAATATAGGCAATTTTGGCCATTTCATAATCTATTTTTGTACGAAAACATGACACACACAACTTTTGATTTCCCTATTCACCTGCAGTGTCTCCCCTTAAAACGTCTATTCATCTTTTTATAAATATGTATTCAAATGAACTAGGAGGAAAAGGGAATAGGCCATTGGTTTTGCTTCTTCAACCATGATAAGGATAGGCCACTTCTCTATCCAGCCACTATTAGGGTGGAACTAATTCAAAACATGTGATTTACATAGCACCAAGAGCAGAACAAAGAAATGTAAATATGTTACAACGACAAGTGGGGTCCATAGAGGGTTGTATAATATGTCCTTGACTTTTTAATGTGACATAATATTAATGCGAAAATACCATTTGCTTACACTGGCGAGGGCCGGTGTATTGATTGCCAATTGAGACTGGTCGTGTGGGGTAGTGAAAAAAGGAGAATAGTATTGTATTACAGCCGGGAGCCCATATATATATATAGGCTATTTTACATAAGTGCAATTCACAAGTGAGTGCAAATAGCCCCATTATTAAATACATGTGCACACTGTAGGCCTATAACGTCGCACGCAGACACAGGGCAGGGTGAGGAAGAGGAGACATTGCAGTTGATTTGCCCTGACACTTGTTAGGAAGCTTCACAGCAGCTACCACGAAAGCCAGTATTTGTACTCTTGTCTGCGTGCGTGTTTGTGTACGTGTGAGGAAAGGAGGTGATTCATCCGGGCGTGCGCGTTCATGACAGTGTGCGTGCGTGTGCGTGCGTGTGTGTGTGCGGTGTTACGCGCGCCGCCGTCTCCTCTCGCCCTCGCTCCCGCTGAGATCCCACGTTACTTTGATTGACAGCTGAGACTTGCCTTTCACCCACCGCAGAGCCCGCCCTTCGCGCCTCCGGAGTGGCGGCTACTGTCGACGGGAGCGCGCTAAAAAGCCAGGCGTCTCGAACAGGGGGCGGGGCTTAGGCGCCGACGGGGTCCGTGGTTAGTTCATGTCCCCGTATCTGGTGGGGGGAAAAAAAAGAAAAGAAAAGTTAGTTCGCTATTACATAGCGGTTTAAGAGTAAGATTTGTTTATGTTTTATTATTATTATTTACAACAGGATGGGGGAAATGTATGTTATTTCAACTAGACTACAAGTAACATAAAATAGTAACCTTCTCCACTACACCTGGTTGTCTTTTCTAGTCTAGATATGAAATAAAATTAGTTTTGTTGAAGCTTATGTATTAAAATTAGACATTTTTGAGGGAAAAATGCCTTTGTAATAAGTGGTGCATCTAAGCCATTGGTGCCCAAAGAATTTTAAACGGAGAGCCAAAATGGAAAAGTATTAGACGAAGAAGAAGATAACATAAGATAGTTCTTTATTGATCTCACAATGGAGAAATTCACTTGTTACAATGGCTCTTAAGACAGGATCACAAACTTAATTCATATAGCGCCTTTCACAGACACAGTCACAAAGCGGTTTACATGGGATCATTTACATTCCCTCCAAACACGATAGTTAGCGAAGGGCCAAGCGCAAAACTGTTTTTACATGAAGAAAGACCAAATTCAACTATGATCTATGATTAAATAAATATCCTTTAATAACTGCTATTAAGATAACACTTTTTACATGCTGTTTTGGTGTCCTTCGTAACTAGTAATAGTCTATTCAGTCAAATTAATCATAGTACACAGCAAAAAGTGACAACTTAATACATTAAAGTTTCTGGATTTAAGAATATTTTTTATTTTAAGCAATTGTGACTCGCCAAGTAAAAAAAATGTTTGTTTTTTCAAGTAAAATTAAATGTATTTCGTAATTTTTGAGTGCAAAAGATATTTACTCTTATTTTATGTTCAATAAGATGTTATTTTCCCCTTATTCTAAATGCACAAAGACATGTAAACTTGCAGTTGTTTACTTGGGACATTATTCCTGGGAAGAATTGAGGTGTTAGAAAAGCTAGGAAAGAGTTTGGACTGCAACTAACAATTTTATGTGCTTCCTCTTTCAGTCGTATGGCAAAAAATCTTCAGTCTTCATCTGTACTCTGTAGTTGAAGTGTAGGACGTTTCGATTTTAGTCCAGTTCCTCTTTCAGTGTCATGTAAAAAACAAAACAAAAAGTATTGCACTTTGATTTGTAACCTTGTATGAATGCATAATGTTAACAGGTTTGACAATGAATGTCTTTATTGTTTGTCAGCACAAAAACAATAAAAAAAAATAGACAAAACACCACATCCTCTTTAACATTCGGACGAAATGCCAAGTATTTAGCGAGTCCCTCACATATCGACGCGTCTATTGGCCAGTTACAGCGTAGCTCAACGAGGTCAACCGGCTCGGGGCACTTTCCGACGATCCGATTGGCTGCTCGGGTAATCTACATCGTTAGACCCACGTGGACCCACCATCCCCATTGGGCCGGAGCCGCTTAGGGGGCGGGGCCAGCGTGTCGGTTAGCTGGAGTGCGTGAAACCGCGTGAGAAAGTTGCCATTGAGGTAAAGGCGAAGCTACAAGGAGCACTACTGTAGAGAGAGCTTTTGTTGTTATCAAGCAACGCTGTTTACTTTCACGGAAAAACCCCTTTTTTTTTTGGAAGAAGAAGATTTGAACTCACTGGGAACTAAAATACCGTGCTTTTTTTTTTGGGTTTGTATTGATCTGGAGCGCTACGATATTTCCTCCGACCGCAGCGAGTCAAGTGGGAACTCTTCAGCTCAATTAACTTGTGTGTGGATTTGTTTCCTCTGACCTTACCGTGTGGGCGCTACTTTGCGGCTCTCCGTGGATGGTCGAATTTCCTCCTCGTTCGCTACTTTTGCCCCGTATAGGTATATCTTCTATCGGAATATATATCGGATTCAACGCAGCAAACAACAACAACCCCCCCTCCTCCTCCTCCACCTCCTCCTCCTCCTCTCCGTGGTCGAGGTGGCGAGGCTTTTCATTTCTACACCTGGCTCCTACCCTCCACCGATTCTCCCCCTCGCTCTCTCTCGCTCGCTCTCTCTCTCCTTTGCCGCCCCGAGCTAATGAGCCGTTTCCCGTGTTTTTCCGGTTGATTTACGACCTGCCGCTGGAGCGAAGGAGAAGAGACACACCGTGCGGAAGAAGGGAAGCTAGAGAGAGAGAGAGAGAGAGAGTAGTGGAGCGAAGGGGTGCGCATTAATCGCTCGTTAAACCGGCGCGGTCAGTTTGGGCTGAAATTAACGAGGGGTCCACTACTACGGGGAGCCGAGAGAGAGAGAGAGCGGCGGATGGATACTTCGCGGTAGTCAGTCCTCATCTTGAGCATCCCACGCTGTTCGGCTGTAAAGGAAACCAGGCTCATCCGCTGCTGATTACAATGTTCCCCCAGGGGCGACACCCGGTAAGACTTTTCACCCCCTCGCCCCACCCCCCACGTGTCCAACATACGGCTCACGGGCCAAAAGTAGGCCATATGACTGTATTGTTGTGGTAATAATGGCATGCCGAAGTTGAGTTATAAAGGCTAATGTGTTCAGTTGATATCGCCAAATTATTTGACGAGATTGACAATAACTTTTGGTAACTTGAAGGTAGTGCTGTGTACCGTTAAACATTTTAGTGAGGTGTCGAAGAATGTATTTCGGTACTAATGGTGTTGCAAAAAAAAGTACCAGAAACTGGTACTGAAAAATATTTTCCCTTTTTTTTCAGAGCAAGTTTCTCTGCCTGGTGGGTCCTGAGACAGCACTAAAGAAAGTTACTTGGTTGTTTCAGCTCAAATAAAAGCATTTTATGGACTGAATTAGCCTTATGGTTAGGGCTGCCGACAACTTCACGATACGATGTGTATTCCTGTACACTAGGGTGATACGATATGTATCGCGATACAGGTGTATCCTGGTACAGCCTGGTCCATAATGCAATACATATTCCAATCAATTTATTTTTGTAACGCCCAATATCACAACAGGATATTCCAAAGAAACGTATGAAAAGTTATCTTATGGGAGCGATCGCTGTTATGGTTTTCTTTGGTCGGATGTTTTGTTGAATGTTAGGAAGCAGCTGATGGGTTTAGAAATGTAGCGCAGTTTATGTAAATCACAGATCTGACGACGCCAGAGAAGCAATGCTCCGTTTGTGAACAATGTTTTTGCCTAGATCATAGAGCTATTATTTACTATTATTATTTATTTAAAATATTCATGTTGCCTTCCGAAGCCCCGGACGTGACGACATCGCTATCGCTCATGGGCGCACTAAATAGAAGTATTTATTACGCTGAATTTGCTCGACAAGTTAAACCTGGTATTGCACTAGTTAGTGTGTGTTGTGATACGTTCTGAAGTAGCCAAGGCGTCGAACATGCATATTAAACTAGTTACATTTTATTATTTGCGTATCACGATACAGGTGTCTCGATACGATACACGTACTGCCGATACGATATATTGAGTATTGAGCACAGCCCTAGTTATGGGTCTGTTTTATGGTTCTAGATGACCAATAATGTAGTACGTATCGTCAAAAGTATCGTTCAGGCTCTGGTATCGTAAACCAAGTATCGTTTCACTACTGATATCTTCAAGACTGTAGTGTATACCTGATTTTTTTACAATGATTTAACAATGGGGAGCGACAAAATGTAACTTAGTGAGATCCAAAGTCATTAGCTACTAACCTTTCAAACAAATTTCTAACATCCCAGTTCTTGACATGAATGATAATATGAGGATTAAAAACACATTCCTCACTAATGCTAACAAAAACCAGCCTGCAAACTTACAATAAATAAAATGCATGCTTATAATTACATGTTTTTTTTCCCACAAACCACTGCATATTCAAGGAGGACAGAACTAATTTCACTTAACTACTTAAATGGGGTCAAATGTGATGCCGTTTCCCCCATGCTATTCCCAATTCAGTTCAATATAGCTTTGTTTCGGTCCTTAATTATCATTATTTTCGCCTCATCTGATACATTTTTTTGTATAAACTGCGTACTGTGCTGAAATGGTTCAGGGGAATTTTGCATTTAGCCTCGATCATCGTTGCAATATTCTAGACCGCTATTTAATTTAGATATGTTGTACCTAATCTCGCGCAGCCCTAGTTGATAGTAGACAGACATGCGAAGCCGGAGACGAGTATTTCTCTAATAGGTGGTTTCAAATTCAGTCTGCCTTAAGAGCTGTAATGTAATTACTGTTTTGCATCATGTTTCAGGGCTAAATGCAGAACCCGTTTTGTAATATTAGTCCATATTGGTTTGGTGAGCCATTTGTCTGTGTCAAAGCAAGAGTGTTGTCAAAGAAAAACTGTAACTCTTGAAATTCTTACGCACAATTATTCTCTGCACGTACACACTAGGGGCGGGCGATGAGATGAAAAACGAATATGTTGGTATTTAGGGGGACTTTCTCGATTACCTGTAAGAATTCACATGGCGAAATATTTGCAAACAATCAAAAATATGTCAGATGTACTGGTAAATGTAAGAATTTAGATCTCTGTGTCGACAAAAAGATATAAAAAATCAAGTCTGGTCTCATCTTGTAGAAGTGGGGTCCTCAGACACTGCAGGGCAGCCTTAAAAGATTGACTACATGTAATTCTCATACAAATATGCAATTATGAGTATTTGTTTAATTATAATTAGGGATGTTCCGATACCGATACTGGTATCGGATTTCATGCAGATACCACAGATTTTTCAGGTATCGGCGAGTGCCTGAACCAAAACCTCTCCGATACCACAATGTGTTTTTCTGGGCTCTGCAGACACGAAACCCTCTAACCTCACAGCAGATCCATTTGTGTTTCCTTTTTTGCTTTCATTTAATCTTTAGAGTAGAAACAGAACACCGACAGAATACATTTTATATGCAGAATGAGCCATGTGCTATGGGCTTTGGTGTCTTTTTACATACTTTTGCTAGTGTTTTTATTTACACTGTGGTATCGGAGTAGTACTCGGTATCGGCGACTACTCTGAGTCCAAATATCGGATCGGTGGAGAAAAAATGGTATCGGAACAACACTAATTATAATGAGGATTTAGCATACACGCACTGCAAAATCTAATCTGAAAATAAGTAAAAGGTTCTTTTAAAGCATATTTTTTGACCTTTTATTTGAGTAAGTACAATTATCTGCCAACGGAATAAGCAAAAACGTCTTCCCCAAAGTGGCACACATCGTCAGAGAGATGATACTTTTTTCTGCAAGTTTAACACTTCTACTCCATTAAAACCACAAAAGCTAACATTTTACCGCGAGACAGCGCTTGCATTGAGGATCCAAACTAAATACAGGCCTGGGGAAAGGTTTAAACCAACCTCGCTTAAAGGAACCCAGTTAAATGTTTGACTGTACTGGCCACCGATCTGTGGCATGTCCCATACAAACTTCAACATGAGGCCCTCGATGAACAAAGCGCAGACACCCCTGGTCTAACCGGACCTACATTAAGAATTAATACTGTATTAGGGGCTGTGTACCTTTTGAGAAGCTGGCAATACGATACATACCTCGATACAGAACCTTTCCAATACAATTTGACTCTGTTCGATATGATTCAATAACAAAACATGGACCTAAGGCTCATGAGTTTATCGTGAACATATCCACTCACTCACAACTAAACTCCGTGTATTGTCGTTAATTTATTGAAGAATAAAGAACTTGAAGTACATTTTGGTTAAATGCTTGCAACATAAAGTGTTCAGAATAATGGGTCGGACACAGTGTAACTGATCTCAAGGTTTACAACACAAGTCTTGCTGCCGTCTAACACCTGGGGGAAGAACGACGCTAAGAGCCGCGATATCGATACTGTATCTTTTTTAATTACTGTATCTTATAATAAATTACATTTTACTTGATAAAAGAAAAACATCTTATTCCATTGACAGATTATTTTTGTATTTCTTTTCTCAAATTTGAATCAAATCTTCTTAAATCTAGACACTTAAACTTATTAAGATTGGAATTTTGCAGTGCATTTCCTCTTATTTGTGTTTCTTACATGCATCTACAGTATGTGATTTCATTGAGCAAAACTTTACATATTGTTTTTAAAAATCAATAGCAAGACCCACTCGAGTTAAGTTCCTAAATTCATCGTTGGAAAAAATGATAATGCAATACGACTGGCTGGTTACAGTGGTTCACTCAGGATTTCTTTTGAGCCTAAGATGGCTATTAAAATCCTGCTTCCTCTTGGGGGACATTTTTAGTGAATTTGTGTTGGAGATTCTTTATTTATAAAGAGTTATGACTCATTTCAGCACGTTTGAATAAACTGTTGCCCCAGTCCAAGTTAGTTGCCTATCTGCGCTGCTGCAGGCCTCAAGTGTGCTGTAGACAAGCAGCAGTTAACACGGAAAAATCCCCGACCGATATGTTTCCCCAATCGGACCGATACCGATGTCTGAAAAATAGGCATACTGTATTGTTGGATTGATGAGGGATATTGCTAAAGCTGCAGACGATACATCGCCCACCTCTACGCGTACGTCTGTATTTTGATAACCATTTAGCGAAACACCAACTCTCGGGCCACTTCCGATCACTGGAGGCCTGTTATTACTTTAAACGCGGGTACAACATGTTTACATCCGCGCCGCACACTTGATTATTAGCCTGTCTTTCCTGCGCTTCGTAAAATGTTAAAAGTGACTAATAATTAGAGGCTGTTGACATGGAATGGTGTTGTGCCTGGAGCGAAGTAGACCAGATGCACACACAGTATGAGTCATAATGAGGAACTATCATTTTAATAACTATCTGTGTGTTTGTGTGTGTGTGTGTGCTAGACGCCCCACCAGGCCCCGGGGCAGCCCTTCAAGTTCACCATCCCCGAATCGCTGGACCGCATCAAGGAGGAGTTCCAGTTTCTTCAGGCGCAGTACCACAGGTGGGTGACGAGGCCGCGCAGAGAACGGTGTCAAATCTGAGCTCCGTCATGTCGACTGTGTGCGGGCGATAATGAGGGAAGACGGAAGACTTCGTTAAATAAACGGCTGCGTCTTTTGGAGCAAGTGTTGAACTGGGAAGCTATGAAAATGTATGATGTGCCCAAGTGTGAAACTCGTGACGTCACAAGAGCCTGTAGTTTGGGATGGAGGTGGAGGGCAGCGGGGAATTCTGTCCTTGTAGCTTTGGTAATTGTCAAAATGCGGATTTCTTGTCTTGGTTTATAGATGAGGTCGAGAGCGTGTCGTACTAGGGGGTGTGTCCAAGCGAAGGGGGATGGAAGCTTGTTATGGGAATCACTATTTTTCACTCTTTTTGCGTAGACTTAAAGCATATTTTCCACCCACAAATTAAGTCGGGTAAAAATGTGGTCTTTAAGAATGTTTTAACACAAAAAGTTGAGCAGATTGTCCCCCGGCACTCAAAGCCTCAATGTCTCTGTGTCTGTATTTGGTGGAACATACATCTGTAATTCTGCATTTGCTAAAGTACTGTAGTTGTGGAGCAGTTGGAAAGTTGAGCTGTTTTGGTGCTTTGTTTTCGTTCTCATTGTAGCTTCCAACGGGACAAAACGTTTGTGGGCGTTCCCGAAGTTGCTGTCTGTATCTATTGCTAATTTCTCTGTAATTCCTGCGCCAATCCACATGAAACAAAAACTGTGACAAAGTTTGAAGTCTTCTCTGTCGGCACGTATGAACTAAGGTGCAATTGTTTTCTCATAAAGGTGTCGAAAAGTGGTGACAATATTCAAAAACGTGTGCGTAATGTTGGCCAGTAGAAAGGACTTTCAGCCATACGAATAATATGGCAGATAATAATGATCAGGGAAAACATTTGGACAGTTTCTTTTGGAAAATCTTGTTCAAAAACTGTTCCCGCTCCCGTAGAGTTGTATTGACACCTCCTCCAACTGAAATGAAAGAATTCTATAGCGTGAATGTAATGTTCCTCTCTTCAAAGCAACACTGTATAGATCAATGGTTCTCAACTGTTTTTCATTGGTGTTTTATTGTGACATAAACACAGTGCTGCACATGGTTCTCTTGGGACTCTTCCTTTGACGACGTTATGCAATTATCAGCAAAGATGGATGCGATTTTCTCTCTGCACATTGGATTATTTAACCTGTCACTGGCTTCATGTCTTTTGGCTGGAACACTGGAATCCATTTCTTCAGCCTTTAATGTTGAGTGGCTTCGTTTTTGGACACTACGGCTCATGAGAACGATTTACCTTCAGTCCTAAAATTCTCACGATGAACTTGGTGTGAGCTTTTATTACCACAGTAATCCTAAAACCGGTTAATCTTGACATCCACAGTACCTAGTTTAGACCTTTTTTTTTTTTTGGAATAGTGAATGAATAGACATGAGCCGCATGATGTAAACAAGCCAAATTGTAGCTCTGGGGTGATTTCCATCCGTTGACCCACATTTGCACTCCCTCATGTCGCCTTAGACAATAATACACAGACATCGTAAGCGGGGTTAAAATGTCTTGCCCAAGGACAAAACGACAGTAAGCACCTGCCGGATCAGGGATTGAATGAGCAACCTCCGGGGTTTTTGTGGCCAATAACGCCCTTGTAGACCTGGTTTAGACTGGGCTTTCCTGAATTAGTCTGGTTACAGATCTGTTTTGCTTGGTTTCAGTCACGGTGTTTGTCCTCGTCATCGTCCTGGTTTAGATCCTACCAAAGTCTAAAGTTTAGACCTGATTTTGTCCTAGTTTAGATTAGGGCTGTGTCATTTTGGGGGGGAAATGGCTAAAAGGTTGCATCACAACATTTTAGAGAACATGTAGTTAAAAATTGAGGTGGAGGGTGGCTGGAAATGATATGTCAGCTGTCAAAATGCAGAATCTTTTCTCTGTAATTCCTGGACCAATCCACATGAAACAAAAGCACACAAAGTTCAAACTCTCTCTGTCAGCACATATGAACTAAGGTCTAAATATAATCTCATAATGGCGTCCAGAAGTGGTGACAATATTCAAAAAACACGTGTGTGTGATGTTGGCCAGTAGAAAGGAGCCATAAGAATAATATGGTAGGTTATGGCAGTGTTTCCCAACCAGGGGTACGGGGACCCTTGGGGGTGCGCAAGAGCTTAGAAGGGGGTACTTGGAATAATTTCAGATACAAAATAAGTAAATACTGAATTGTACTTTTGATTATTATGTTCAAAGAAAAGCTATTTAAAATATTTAACTGTAAAGAGTGAGAGTTTGAGAATATTTAGTAGCCTTTTTATGGAAAAATAGGAGTGTTAGTCATTGACTTTCTAACTAATTATCAAAACCATCGAGGCAGGGGGTACTTGGAGTATTAAAAAAAGGCCCAAGGGGTACGCAAAACAAAAAAGGTTGGGAACCACTGGGTTATGGCATCAAATGGTGATCATGTCTTTCAAAAACCGTTTCCTTCCTGTAGAGAGAATTGAAATGGAAATAAATCTGTAATGTGAACGCAGTCTTTTGTGCACTAGACGGACATATGAGCCATTCACAGGGTTACCTATTTTCAAATGAGAGATTCTGCAAGGCATTAAGAAGTCAATTCAATCAAAAGTCATTCAAACTGGCAGTTCTTGGAAAACAATGACATTGCTCAACTAATTCTCCTGCAGAAGTTTGTCAAAAATGCAAAAATGAGAATCCTAGACTGCAGTTTTGCCAGAAATGGTGCACTATTTCTGTTCAAATGCTCTCCATTCGATTGCGATTAACTGTGCAGCCGCGGTTTGGACATTCCCAGTTTCCCATTCTTTTGGTGCGTCCAGCTAACCCAAACACACATGCGCCTCCCTGTCTTTACGAGCCAGTATAACTCTCTCATTGTCATCTCGCCCTTTTAACATCCAAACCTCACCCTAACCACAGTCATTCCCTTACCATAATGAACACAACCCCAGCGCTATAACCAGTAAACCTGGATCGGCCACATGCACATGCAGCCAGTCACACAGAGAGTCCTGCTCTGCGGTAGGTCCTCTGCTCGCGGCCAGAGGGGGAGGCTTTCATAAATCACTCACTATTTTCCCCCGTGTAAAAGTGCAGCAGTGTGTACAGTGGAGGGTTTGTGTGTGGACAGACCGGGGGCAGCAGCAGGTGAAAACTATAGGGCTCAAGCAACTCGTCGATTAATCTGCAACTCATGCATTATTGAAATAGTTGTCACCTGTTTTAGTAATCGATTAATTCATATGATGCACAGACTCAGACAGAGTAAGAGTTAATCCTCTGAGGACTTGGGGCATTTTTTATTGTTATTTTCGCCTGGTATTTTTATGTTTTATTGCTTCTGAAACACCTCCATCAAGCGCTTGGACTCTTTATTTTCATAACGAATTGAACTAGTCTCATCTGAATACTGTAATAGAGTCATATCAATGAAGTAATCATGATAGAAGCAGAAAAACAATCAAAAAATGAGGCAAAAATTTAATTTCTCACCTCACTCTTCCCTATATGCAAAAAAAATCAATGTATATGGCTGTGGACATAAGAAAATGTTTTGTGGGTTAGACCTGGCCCAGGAGATGGAAGATAAAGGCTGTAGTTACTGTAGAAATGTTTATTTTTGACAAAAATAACAAAAAAATGTAGGTGCTCATAGCACCTTTTTGATTATTATTCCACTAAAATATGCTTCTATAAACATAGAAGGCTATAAACCTGACCTTCTGTGTGAAATCTGTGTTTATTCATCATATATTCACATTTTTTGAGAAAATAAAACACCAACAAAAAATGTTACCCCATAGTTGTGCTCCTTTTGGGCACAAATGTTGCTCCATACTTTTGTCCTCCATGTTCTACATAAACAGAAAACAAGATGGCAGCTGACCAGAGACACATTTTCATGATGTAGAAGTCAAGTTTTCAGACAAAAAAACAGACAAAGTACCCCCCCCCCCCCCCCCCCCCC
>OMNZ01072669.1:0-11326 GCA_900303255.1 Lesueurigobius sanzi | reverse complement strand
AGAGAAATGCTACCCCCTAGTGGTGGCCAAATTAACGCGCACGCAAACGAGACCAGATAATGATGCCTCCAGAGACAGGAGTGTAGCTTATGCACCGAGAATAGACAGGAACTGATACCAACACGGCATATAATTAAAAAGGGAATAACACCAACAATAACAATGCAGCACATTTTAATTGCAAGTTCTATATAAATCCGAGCACTCACCATGGGAACATCCTGGCCCGTCTCTTTGAGTTGGTCTTTGACTCGTTTGGCGATGTCTCGGAGGTAAGGGAGGGAGAAGTCCTTAAACTGAACTGGGCCCAAAATACCGGCGTGGGACTCGAACACCTGCAAAGCCTGGACAAGACAGACGGAGGCCATTTAAGTACAAATGGATAATAATGCTAACTTAATCAGTCGTATTACAACTAGGGCTGGGTAATGTTCAATTTTATTCGATACCAGTACTTTACAGGGTTTATGCAGGTAGCAGCAAGTTCAATTTAATGCTTTTTGATGCCACAAACGCCACAAATCAGTACATATTTAATATTCATTTCCATATTCAATAGAAGATTTGATACAACGTTTGACCAGAAACACAGTGTAATACAGTATCATTTCTGCCAAAGCTCCAGTCTAGACCCTATTTTTTGTATTTTTGACAAACTTATGCTTTAAAATTAGTTGAGCAAAGTCATTATTTTCCAAGAACTTTTGATTTAATGCCAGTTTGAATTAAATTTAATGCTTTTTAAGGCTTTATTTTTGACACAATTCATTTAATGGCTTTTAATGCTTTTTAATGCCCCGCGGAAACCCTGATTTTAACAATACTCGGTTTACGACGCCAGTACCTGAATGATACTTTTTTGATACCTATACTAAATAATTGGTCATCTAGAACAGTGGTTCCCAACCTTTTTTGTCTCACGTACCCCTTGGGCCTTTCATTCATGCTCCGAGTACCCCCTGATTCGATGGTTTTGCTGATTAGTTGGAAAGTGAGTGACAAAAACTCCAATTTATCAGGGAAAAGACAGCTGAATACTCTCAAAATCTCACTCTTTACAGTTAAATGTTTGAAAATGTCTTTTCTTTGACCATAATGATCAAAAAAACAATTTTTTACGTATTTTTTATCTGAAATTATTCCATGTACCCCCTGCTAACCTCTCGCGTACACCCCTGGTTGGGAAACACTGATCTAGAATCATAAAACAGAACAATAATTCTTATTTATCCCATGCATTTTTTTGAGCTGAAAGAACAAAGTCAGCCAGGCATCAAAAATTGCTACCTAAATAGGAATGTTCTTTATTGGAACCTTTTGTTTCCTTAATACTATTAATATCTCCTAAAAACATTTTTAATACCATGCCCAGCCCTGACTACAACTAAATAGCAAACATGCATTCCCATTCAACCAAACCAAGAGCAATATATTATGAGGAACAAACCATGATAACCTCAACCTCAAATATCAAAATTGTGGCCAAATGGGTTTCTTAGTTTATACTTCAGTTATTATCATTCTGAGCAAGTAGTGGAATAGTATTACTATTACTAAATACACAACTGTGACTATAGCAATAGGTTTGGCATGTACCTGTGCTCCTGCTGCCACCTGTCCCAGCAGATACTCCACGATGACGTCAGTGAGCATCCTCAGCAGCATGTGGCTGGACTCTGGGTGTCGGTAAAGCCAGCGCTTGGCCTTGGAGTGAGTGTTCGAGCCTCCGCCTTCAATCATGTATGACATCAGGGTCCACTAGGGACAAGTCAACAAAAGTATTATTATTTTCATGAAGAGGTATAAATGAGTACTAGCTGATTCTCATAACAAATTGAAGCTAAAGGTTTTCTTTGTTAATTGTGAGGCTATTTTTGCAGTGGGTAATCAAGCAATGGATTTGAATGTGGATCTAACCTCTTAAAATCTCATATTTGGCTGTTTTTAGTCAAAGTTACAAGTCGGGTCCCATTCACAGCAAAGACACATGTTTATTTGTTCATTTTTTGACATTTTTCAACAATAAAAAATATAAATGTAATTAACTTTGGTGGCACTTCTTAACAGAGTGTACGTTTTTTCTTATTTATTCTGAAGGATGCTCTTTTTATGAATGTATATTTTTAAATATTTCATCAGAGCAGTCGAACTAATGCTGTCTGGGGAATGTTTTAATACGTTTGGAGACACTGCAGATTTTTTTTTCCTGTTTTGGAGAACGATCCGACTTGTATCATATGTATTGTATGAACTGTGTGAGCAGACGAGCAGCACTGTAGCCCAAGACAAATTTCCTCTTTGGGGATTAATAAATCTCATCTCATCTCATCTCAAATAAATGCTTGTAATTTATTCTAATTATTGGGTGAAATGTTACATGGTGTACCTTTAAAAACTAGAAAAGAAATAACAAAGATAAAGGAGACTCTATATAAAGGAGTCCGGTTGGATTCAAACCTAAGCAAAAGGCTCCTCAGACAGCAGTGTTGTGGTATCTGCTTGCTAGTAATGCTTATTTCTATCCACTTTTATATATTTAGCTCAACATCAACAACAGAAAACAACATCTCTTAACTAAAAATATGAATAATTGCCACTGAATACCATCAATAATGTAATCTATGCCACCAAACTCAACTAACAATAATGTATTTCAGTAATGTTCAGTTTTTGCAGGCCCGTAGTCTCACCGGAGCTCCAGTGAAACCTATGAGTGGCACTTTGCCCTCGATCTTGTGCCTGGTCAGAGTTAAGGCCTTGTAGACGTATCCCAGCTCCTTCTGCACGTCCACCTGGGTGCGTAACCGCTGCAGGTCCTCTGGCTCCTTCAGCGGGTCTGGAAACGTGGGGCCTTTCCCTGGAACCATCTGGACGTCCATGCCCATGGCCTGTGGAGAGCAGGGACAAGGAAGAATCAACGTTAAACGAAAACCAAACGAATCTGCACGGACATTTTGCTTATAATAAAGATCGTAGGAGTGCATTTGCAACAGAAATTAACAAATTGTGCGATCACTGACCTGTGGCACCACTAGGATGTCACAAAATATTATGGCAGCATCGAATGGAAATCTTCTCAATGGCTGCAAGGAGATGCACAGAAAATACTGCATTATCTTTCATAGGGAAGAACAATATCAAGATTTGGAGTTTTGTTTAACCTGCAAAGTGAGCTCGCAGCAGGCCTCTGGTGACCGGCACGTGTCGAAAAAATCCTTTCCTGCTCTGGACTCCCGAAACTCTGTTATTCAAATTGAAACTAAATATTTACAAAAACAAAATAGAGAACGGACAAGTGATGGGCATAATCATACCGGGCAGGTAACGTCCCGCCTGCCGCATGCACCACACAGGCACATGCTCGGTCTCCTCTCCACGGGCTGCTCTCAGGAATGTGTCATTCTGGAGCTTGGGGAAGTCTTTGGGCCTGAAGAAAGACATGCAATCCAAGGTTATTTAGTAAACGCCTAAATAGTTACAGAGGGTTGACTGGTATGCTCTGTTGTCTCATTGCAATAGAGTTGGACACCGGCTGCAGGGAGGACAGAGAGCTGAAGCCCAGGACTGACCGCAGAGATAAGACAAGGGTCTGCTCTTATCAGACCCAAGCACAAAAACGGTTATTAAACACTGTGAGCTCCACTGCAAGATTAGTACAATGCCTATATACTGTGATAACTACACTATACAATTTATCTAAATAAAAAAATAAAAACACTTTCTTAATCCTATGTGAGAAATGTATCTTAACTAAAGTCAAGGTGGAAGAAAATAGTTAGATAACCAATTTAGCACGAAAGCAGCCAAAACTTGCAAATGTTTAGACCTTGGCAAAGTTTCCATATGCTCCATTATTATGGAAACAACAGGAACATGTGCAGAATATCCGATAATAAATAAATGATAGTAAACTAAAATAAATATCACTGCTGACCACAGTAAAGACCTATAAACAATGTACTCGCTCAGTTACACGAATGAATGACGACATAAGAGCGTAATATAACACTGAGTGGGGTAGGCTACACAGATAAGCGCCACGAAGAAGAATGGGGCAATGAAACACTCACAGGATAAGCTCGTCCTTGCTCATTTCAGCCGCACAGAGGAGACAGAGGAGCGTGAGGAGTGTGCGGGACGTGTCTCTTGTTCTTCAGGATGTCACTGAAACGTGCGGGTCCTAAACTGTCATCTCAACTCGTTTGCACAACAGTGGATCCGCTGCTGGGCGCGGCCATGTTAGAAAGTCACGTGACCAGGAAGTACGTCTCCTTTTCCAAATAAGAGCGTCAGATGTTTTGCGCCCTGCTTTGCTTACTGTGTGAAAGGTAAGGCATGGGTAAAATGTTCTTTGCCAATCTTTTATAAACACCTCATGTCTGTGTACTAAACAAATGTGAATTTTGATGTCATATTTTTAATCAGTGGTTTTAAAGTCTGGATGATCATGGCAACCACTACAAAGATCCCACAGGGGCCCCCAGTAATAGAAATCCCTGCATTTAAAAATAATTTGAAGTTTTACAAATCCAAGTGAACATAAGAAAGAACAAATAGTAATGGATGTGGGTTTATTACTGATTTAAAGAGGCAAAATTTAACAAATATCTCAGAAATTCCTTCACAACTCAACTTACATACAAACTTTGGGCCCCCCCTTGCAGTACCATGTGAGGGCCCCAGTGGTACCCAGACTCCACATTGAGAACCACCGTGAAAATATTTCAATATTAATCAAGATTTAGTCAAATAATTATCTTCTGCTTCAATCTATGTTTTGTTGACTAAAATGTAGTCGTAAAATCATTTAGTTATAGTTCCATATGTATAATTTAATATAACAGTATTTAATCATAGTCCATTGCTTTGTGGCCTCATGAATAAAGCACAGACCTGTTTCTTTGGCAGTGAATGTAAATGAGCTCTTTGAAGCTGAAGTTCACACCGTTTTACTTCCTTCTTTTTCATTTTTATGTAGTCTTCTTTGTTGTCAACATACTGTATATATGTGGGCATTTTAGACATAGTTTTAGTACCATTCATTTGTTTTAATTTGGTTTTAGTCTCATTTTAATCAGCGAGAATGTAAAAGGATTTTTCATAGGCCTTAAAGTTGTTTGTTTCCTTATTTTTTGGTTCCCAAGAACAATCAAAGGGTGTTCCTCCAACTCACTCACATTTCCAGCAAATGACAACTTTGCAATGACATTTTACACATCATCTTGGGCTAAAATAAGATTTTGGAAAAGTTAAAACAAATTCTATACTTTACTCTTCATTCACTGTATTCACCAATTAATTATTAAAATAAAATGCAATTATTTGTGTTGCCTTCAGAGGGCACTGTGAATTAATAAACCCACAGGACGTATAGAAAGTTGACAACTGGAGGCTTATTTGAGTGACTTCTTTTATTACAATATCACTGTCTGTACATATTCCCAACAAATTAAGCAGATCCCCTATAAAAAAGTATAAAATAATAATTTCATGATCACACAATTTACAAAACATAGCTGTACAAAAAAACACAATAATACTTCAGTTCTTTCAGAGCCGGTCTAGGTTTGGTCCTGGTACTGTCCCTCTGTGGCTGTATAAAAGTCATTCAGGACGCTCTGTAAGAAGTCGAAGGTCGGTCTGTCGTCTGCTTTGTCCCTCCAGCAGGACAGCATGATGTCGTACAGTTCTGTGGGGCAGTTGTCAGGCTGGGGCATCCGATATCCACGCTGTATACTTGATATCACCTCCACTTTGGTCATACCTTGTGAAAAAACAAATAAAAAAATTGTTTTCAATCCTGTGAGGGTTGCTATGTTTAGGCTTCATTGTACATCTAATTGCAACATCAAATTGAAGGAGAGAATATTAATACATTGAACCTGAGTAAGAATCTATAATGTGTTATCAAAATATTACTGACTTCAGGGCCGTCAATAGACTTTCTGGGACCCGGGACAAGTGTTGCATGGGCCCCCCTCCCCTGTTTTCTTTATATTTTTAATGGCGAATTAACTAATAGCCCCCCTCATCCCTCTTTATCAACATTACACATGTAGCGATGTTTTGAAATCCATGTGTAGTAAATATATCATTCTTTTGTCTTTGAAAGCAGCCATTTTGTTTAGCACTTATTAATATCATAATCATAATAGACCTGTATAATGTGCAATGTTTACCTGGATAGGGCATTCGTCCGTAGGTCAGTATCTCATGCAGCAGGACCCCAAAGGACCACATGTCGGACTTGATGGTGAATGAGCCGTAGTTAATGGCCTCTGGTGCCGTCCACTTTATGGGGAATTTAGCCCCTGAATGAGAACACAACACAGTTAGACACATCTGGCTTTGTCTCAGATTTAATAAGAAAACAGACTGGATTCAGCACATAACACACACTCGCTACAGGGTCAGTAATCTTCATTATTTGTGTACATTTCAGTTTTCTATTCAAGCATTTCAGGATGACGGAGGTGGAGTTAATATTGATTTGGCAATTATTTTAGACTCTAAAGCAGGGCACTGTACAATTTTCTCTTCAAGTTTGTTTACAATACTGCTATATTATTTTTTATTCAGTGATGCAAAAGGAAAAGAATGAATAAAATAAAAATATTAACACAGAGTTTAAAGTTAACCCAATAAACACAGTAAGTAAAGTATCCCTTATTTACATGAAGAGTTGATAATTGTGGGGATTATAGGATGAGATAATAAGTATGTTTATTTTTTTTGGTACAAATGCTACATTAATCGTTATCTAGATTAGAATTTAAAAAAAAGCTGAATTATAACGCTGATACATTTCTTTGAACAAAAACTATAGTCTGTGTAAGTTCTTAGTCGTCCAGGAACTGTCCATCGTAGGCAAAGATTGTTCAGTTTTCATCTGTACTCTGTAACTGTAGTTGAAATGTAGGATGTTTTGCTTTTCATCCAAAGAGCTTCGTCAGCAACCTTCGAAAAAGTTGTAGTAGCAGGAGTAGTAATAGTAGTAGTCTTTGTTTCAAATTATGTTCCTTTTCTGGAAACATCGTACAAAGAAAACAAAACATTCAAGTTATAAGTTATCGAAAAGGAATACCGTAGGTAGAATTAAAGCTTATGTTTCCTACCCCTTTTTTATTTGAGCCCTTACAGACATCACAACTTTGTTTCAGGAGGCCCTCCGTACGGTACTATATGCTCCATACTGCTATTGTTGCAATTCAAATAGTATGAAAATATAATTACAATTCTAAACTTCAGTTCCAGTTTCACTACATAGAGCATTTACCTGTCACAGTTACTGGAACTGAGCACTGGATGTGGACTGTGAAATGACCAGGTAATAACCACAGGCCTGCCATTAAATACGACATTAAAGCAACGTACTGTATTTTACTTTAACAATCGTCTTTTCACAGAATAAGGAAGTAAAACAGGCTGGTTAAACACTGACAGGGCATTGAATGATTACCTTCTCTGGCTGAATATTCATCGTCTTCTATAACTCGTGCCAGTCCAAAGTCGGCTATTTTACACAGCAGATTTTCTGACACCAGGACATTGGCCGCTCGCAGGTCTCTGTGGATGTAATTTTTCTTTTCTATATATGCCATGCCTTCTGCTATCTGGAAAAAAAAACAAAACAAAAAGGCAAAGAAAAGTCAGCAACGAAGAGGGGTAAAAAACTCTGGCACAAAAGAAGTAGGGTCAGCAAAATACAGTATATGTCCATAGGGGGGCAAAAAGTCAATATTTTCAGATTTGGAGCCAGTTTAATCTACTTTCACCTTGAAACAACAATAAATTGCCAGTTCTTCACAATAAGGTGTTAAATTATTGCACTGATTCAACGTTTCTCCATAGATTTACACAGATAATTGTAACTTCAAAGACCATTTGCTCAAAATGCATTTTTCTCACACTCTTGGAACAACATCTCCACTTTAGTAGCACCTAGAGACTTCAACCTTTCCAGTTTTGTACTTAACAATATTTTGAAGGTTTGTTTGACTTTTTTTTTCTCTATTCACCTGCAGTCTCTCGCCTTTAGTAGTGCATGTATTTAGCAATTGTATGTCGTAATAGCATGTGAACCACTCTGGACATTTCAGAACCGCTGCAGTGTTTCACTTTCACTTGTGGATTCTCACTTCTCGCTAATGAAACACGCATTAGTCAGACAACACATGGGACACGGTACCTGCGCAGAGAAGTCTATGAGCTTGTGGAGCTGTACATTGCTCCCCACGTCCGTCTTTAAAAAGTCTAGTAAGCTGCCTGGAAGAGAGTGTTGCGGTTAGTCGATTGAGCAAAAGCGTTGCAAATGTGCCAAGAAGACACAGTGGAACAATGCGCACCGTTGGCCATGAACTCTGTGATGATGTAAATGGGCTGCGTTTTGGTGACCACCGCGTACAGTCGCACCAGCCGGTCGTGATGGAGGGTCTTCATCACATTGGCCTCGTCCAGAAAAGCCTCCACCGTCATTGTGCCCGGTTTTAGTGTCTTCACGGCCACTTTGGTTGTGTTGTTGTAGTAAGCTGGGAAACAAGAAACAAAAAAAAGGGTGCAAATTTATGTATTTCAGACGGATGATGAAAACTGTGAAATTGGCTAGTTCTCCGCGAAGCCAGTTAGCATGGGTACGGACCCGGAAGTTCCTAAGACAAGATATGATAGTTTTTTATTGATCCCACGATGGAGAAATTCTTCTTCTTCTTCTTCTTCTTCTTCTTCTTCTTCTTCTTCTTCTTCTTCTTCTTCTTCTTCTTCTTCTTCTTCTTCTTCTTCTTCTTCTTCTTCTCCTTCTTCTCCTCCTCCTCCTCCTCCTCCTCCTCCTCCTCCTCCTCCTCCTCCTCCTCCTCCTCCTCCTCCTCCTCCTCACACAGGCTACCTCCATCTATGACCTAATATAATTGTATGCATAGATATAGGCCTACTGTTTTCACTATACATTTTTTACTCAATGTTTTATTTTTCTTCTGCATCAAAAATGAAATAGACAAAACACTTCCAGGCCTTCTTTGAGTGCAAGTTTGTGGTATCCCACACCTACGTCACAATCGTCATGTCTGATTTCCCTTTGAAACAATGGCTTTGCTCAAGAAAAACTCAGAAGGAGAATTGAGCCATTAACACACCACCACAGACAGACCATAAATCATTTAGCAATTATAACCAGTAAAACTAGTCTGGTATCAGGAAAAAAATGTTTCATAAGATTAAAAAGAGGAACAAAGCCCTATATTTCGTTTCTGAAATCCCCAGTCAGGTTATTTCATCACATCATGGAAAATCATATTTGCAGCATATGATGGGTGGTTCAGCTGTGTTTGATGCTCCATTGCCCCTCGATTCTAGACTACACCACATAAAGTAATACGTGAAATGTTCTTGAATGAGGGTGGCTCGGTAGCACAGCGGGGAGTGCTTGCAAGTAGGTTCTGGGTTCGGTCCCCGAGCCCCACGAGGCCTCCCTGTGTGGAGTTTGCTCCGGGTGCTCTGGTTTCCCCTACCACTAAAAACATGTACAATAGGCCAGGATGAATGATGTCTGTGTGAGAGTAAATGGTGGTTATCTGAAGGTACCGTTGGCGCGAGATGTTTGCAGTATGGAGTGAATGTAATATTGCCGCTCTTCTCTAAATTTGGCCTTGATTTGAGCAGGTATCTATCTAAGTGTTTTTTTAAATGCTCCTCCACATATGAATAGCACACATCAATGAGTTTAAGTGTAACATTAACGAGTGGTGTATACATTTTCAAAGATGTTCCTCACCCATCCACACCTCTCCAAACTGCCCTGCTCCAAGCTTCTTCAACATCTTTATGGACTCTTTTGGGATTTCCCACGCATCCTTATCCCACGGCTTCTGAGCTTGGGGTTTAGCGCAGGGGCGGCCCAATTTACGACACAAGCCATCAGCTTTTTCTAAACACAAACATATTTAATAACCACATAAGACGATGATAATTGGAAAATGTATTGACAATTAGTATTTGAATGTATAATGGTGGCAATACTCACGCTGATAATGTTTGATCAAGCTGTCAATGTCATCGAAGGAGCTCTTAGGAGAGATGTAGTAGCCGCCATTATCCAGTTTCCTAATTTTATAATGTTTGACGACATCCAAGTTGTTTGAGCCCACATCTCGAATGGACAACGAGACACCTGCAAAAAGAAGAATTATAAAAGAAAACAATGAGTAAATAGAATGATCCAAAAGGAAAGTGAACTGTTTAACAATTTACCAAATGTATTTTAATTGGGATGATCACAGACTTTAGTTTTCATGAACTACATTATCATCATTGTATACAGGAATTGCAAGCAGTTGCAAACTCTTAACATGATCTGTACCGTTTGAAGTCTCACTCTCCCTGATGAGAAAAGCCCCAGGTTTGTTTGCTGGAGACAGAAGCTGCCTTTCTGCATCTTTTCTGGCAATGTCTTTGAAAAACCACCTAAAATGTAAACAATATGCAGAAATCATTCATAACCTAAGAAACGTAAGAAACTGTAAAAGATCATACATATACAGTTGTGGCCAAAGGTTTACATACCCTGGCAGAATGCATTTCATAGAATATGAATGATAACACAAAAACCTTTATTTCACTCATGGTTAGTGGCTGCGTGAAGCCATTTATTGTCAAAAAACCTGTCTGTTTACACTTTTCAACTAGAAACTAGCCAAATGTCCCTGATCAAAAGTTTACATATTATGCGTCTTGAAACAAATCATTTTTTGCAGAGAGTCCATTTTTGGTCAGAGAGTCCTGTATTTCAGCTGAAGTGAGTTTTTCTTTGTTCCTGGCTGTTGTTGAAGGTCATGGAAACCTTAGATCAGGGACATTTGAGTAGTTTCTGTTTCATTAGGATTTCAAAAATAGTAAACTCAGTTCTTTGACAATAAATGGCTTTGCACAACCACTAACCATGAGTGGAAAAAAAGATTGTTGTTTTATCATTCATATTCTATGAAAAATGGCTAAAAGATTAAAAGGGCATGTACAGTAAACTTAAAGGGACTCTACGGAAGTTAAAATTGAAAAAATAATATATTTTCCACCCCCTACATGCTCCAGCAATGTCCCGCGCTGTACTGTGAGCCCACACCTATCCCACTCAATTGCCGCTATAAGCCTGCACTGTCACTCTAAAGTTGTGTGTTCGGCCGAGGCAGCAGTCATTCACCAGCTTAACATGGAGACTGCAGTTACGCGGACGGCCAGAGGTGGCAGTCACGAGTATGAAAATGGACAACCTCTGTAGAGTCCCTTTAATAATACTTGGGCTTCTTCAGGGATTTTTAAATTTTCATTTCCTGCGGAG
>OMNZ01072664.1:0-11197 GCA_900303255.1 Lesueurigobius sanzi | reverse complement strand
AACTTGGTATAAACAATAAAATATCTTATTTAAACTTATTGGACATTGTCTTTATAGTGTATAGAGTTTCTAGAATAACAAACACTTATTGTTTATGGTCATTTTCATGGAGAAATCAAGAGTAATGTCTAATTTTATAAGGGGGGCTGATAATTGTGGCTACGTACATATAATAATATTTTTAATTACATATAATAATATAATATATATATATATATATATATATATATACAATATATATTACATATAATAATATTAATATAATGAACGAGCAAGTAAATTAAATTGTTGTCAAACTTGTTCTCAACTTTCCTAACATCCCGATTCGTCACAGGGGTAGGTTTAATAGCACATTTCACAACTTTCAGGGTCACTTTTCAAGGTCACTGACACATGTCTGAAGAAGGGCTACGCCCGAAACGTCACTGCTGGTGTAATAAAGCAATTTCTTGGGAGCTATACTGAGTTGTGTGGATTTTTATCTTTTTTTTTCTTGTTTTTCTGATCTATTTTTGATCGTATCCAATGCCAGAAAGCTATAGCCAGTGAGATCATGACATTGACGCTTCATGATTAGATGCACCATATTATTTCTACAAATATCTGAGTTTATTTACAATATACTGAAGAAAGATGAAACAAACTTGTTCCACTACTAGATAAAAATCAGGTATAGGGCCTTTAACATGTAGTAGTGTCTGTGATCATCAAGACCAATAAAACATTTAAGCGATTAAAAGGGAATTTGAGTGTTTATCTAAAGTTCTGGGACAATTTAAATACATTTTCATAATATTATTACAATTACAACATCACATTCAAACATCTTATCATCCAATCCCAATATACAGCATGTAAAAAAAGTAGCAAAAACATTATAGTCTTAGCGAACTGAGAGCGCCCACGTATTGGCAGCATAGTAACCTTGGTATAATGCAAGGTGTGAAAATATAACAAGTTCACTGAGGGCACAAACAATATACTTCCTAATGAAGTCCCAGCAGGGGCTTAGTCCAAGTAAAAAAAAAAAAAAAGAGCTCATGGGAATAATGTAAGATCAGCACAACGCACAAGAGCTCATTAATGGCGAGAGTATTTAGTATTCAGTAGAGCTATCAAGATAATTCTGAACACTTTATTTAAGATTACATTGTGTAGAAATTTTTGGTGATCATTATCCAGTAAGGTATACCAGACATAAAGCCAAGCGTCCAAGATTTAATGACACCTTTTTCCCACAGTAAATCCTAAATCGCCAGCATTTTTTTGTGCTGAATCTGTGCAGACGTAAACTCCTCTTCACACTGGAGCAGCAGGACGCCCGAGTGCACCTGGCACCGCACCACGCCAACTGCTGATTGGCAAAGAACTGTGAGGGAGAAACGGCAGCACAGTCTGTTCTGACCTGGCCATCATAAACAATCTCGCTCTTCCCATGTGACAGCTCCTGCTCGAGTCACATGCACATGGCTCCTAGGAGATGATGATAACCCGACATGGGGGAAAGTGATTCGATGTGTTTATTTTAGAAGAGTGTTAGGATGAGGGGCGAGATCAGTCATCGGAGCGGGGTGCCAGTGTCCGGTGACGTACGGCTGCCGCGTCTCAAGTTGCTTTCAAGTAAACAGCCACAGGGTACTCTGGAGCGTGGCTGGTCTGGACACTGTATAAAGGGGTGCTGTCCTTAATTTAATGCACTAAATATTTAGATATTTAACTTATGATAGTAATACTGCGGCCAATATTGCAATAGATTTGTCTGTTCCTAAAATACTGCAACAGAGTGGCCATATAAGAGCAGTCCCTCGGCTGCCTTTTGCCTTCAGGGATATCTTGTCCACATTGTTTGGGTGATGGCTACAGCACATGTGAGTATAAAGGAGTGCATTCTTATACCCTCTTATGTAACAGACCGATCGTCTTCACACTGTCAGGCAGGTCTCTAAAGGAAAACACTCACTGACAAAGAGAAGAGCTCTTTATACCAGCCCTGTGTTGAATACAGTGAAGGCTGAGAGATGTGCAGGAGCCTAATAGACCACAATCTCAATGAAACACACCACCACTGCTTTACCATCAACTCGGAGAAACCTTTACTATACAAGCCAATAGCATCACAGCACACACCACGCTGCTACATCAAACTCCTATTCATCTTGACACTTTGAACGCATAAAGCCAAAATAAATATAAACATAATTGAATATTTTCCCTGCAATAGCCTATGCCAAGTCTGTGTGATCTCTTACCATACATTGCATCAGACTGATTAACGATTAACTTCATTAGGTTGCCCTTGTTCTGCAGCTCAATATAATTCAAAAATAATTTGTTGTTTGTGTAGTGTCCTTTTATATCTATTTGCTGTAGGGTATTTTGTCATTGTCACATGCCTAATAGCTAAATTCTTCATAATCCCTGATCATTATTTGTGACTGGATTCACAAACCATTATTCATATGGCTGAAAGTCCTTTCTACTGACCATCATCATGAACATTAATATTGTCAACACTTTTGGTCACCTTTATGAGAAAATAATTTGACCTTAGTTCATATGTGCCACAGAGAAGACATTGAACTTTGTGGCAGTTTTTGTTCCATGTGGATTGGCCCAGGAACTACGGAGAAATTAGCAATAAACTAAGTCTAGAAAGAAATCTGCATTTTGACAATTACCTTAGTTACCAGCACAGTATTTTCAGCCGCCCTCCTCCTCAATTTTAAACCATAGGCTCTTTACCTTCTAGAATGTGATGATATAATGATCTCAGATGGAAGGCAGGGGTCTATGCAACCTATAGTCATGGTTCTCCATCTTTACTGAACTGACCAATAGAAACAACGGCCACATTGTCATACATAACTTATCCCAATACTTGACTTATCACACTGTGCCTGGTTCTTTCATTATGTGCAGCCCTAAACCACACACAGTCTAATTTGTTTATGCACGTGACCGCACCACGAGCTCCGGCAGAAAGGCCCTTTGCCCTCACAGCTGTGGATGCTGCTGTGCTCCTTGCACATGTTCCTTCAAATTTCTGGGAACAGGCTGACAGAACGCAGTGCACCAGAGATCTGAAGGCAAGGTCAGTGATCATGAGCGGAGGATGAAGAAGTAGTCCAGGAGGAACAGGTGGATAGTGACAACAAAAACAACATCGGGCCAAGCAGCCGGCTCTGGCCAAGTGGTTTCTAATGTGATTTTATTACATAACCGAGTTGGCACATGGCAGCTCCACTACACGCTGTGTGCAAGAGAATAAAACACACAGGCAGGCATCAGAGAGTTCAATTCAGAGTCACCACCTGAATTCATACAGATAACACAGTATGCATCCCCCAGTTTGAAAAATTGAGCAAAGATGTACAATAAACAACAAGTTTAACCTAATGCCAACGGTAGCAAAAACGAATATCAGTGTGTAACAGTCACAGATAAATGTCCCTCTAAATACATGTTTTTACATTGATCAGACAGTCAGCACTCTCCTAGTTTAAGGACCTTTCTCCAGCTATAGATTCTGGCAAGTTAAGATAAGATTTAAATGCACTGAATCCAATTCCTACGTACTGAAATTGAGGAGTGCTGCCCTACATGAGACTCTTTCCAGGCAACATCCACCAATGCATCTCTATGGAAAAAGCCAAAGGCGATGTATAGGTCGAGGCATAAAGGCCTGTGTCAAAAGGACGTGTTTTATTTCTCCTTTGTGAAAGCCCACAGTGATGTATGAGGGCATGTGTAGAGTAGCTGTAGCGCATGGAGAGATTAAGAGGCAGTTATATAAGCTGTGACCTGCCAGTGAGGGCCTACTGATCCTGGCACAGAGCAGTACAGAGGCTTAAGACAGCAGCTTACCTACACAATGACTCACCGTTTAACACTCAATCACACACTTGCACTAAATATATGTCACCTAAAATGCCATAGAACTTTCACTGGTGCATTTAGAAACACCTTTATGTACTAAAAATGTTCAAATGGATAGAGAATATCTATAATACAGCAAATAAATTGCATGTAATGAAGAGTATTATGTATGTATAAATAAATAAATTGTAACAAGTAACTGATGATTTTAGGTTATATTTCCTTTGTATCATTTTCTTTGTTCACACTGGAGCCTGTCATGCCGCGTATCCCTCTTTGATGACATAACAGCAAAGACAATGCACACAACAATTAGGCTACTGTCAGGCAGCTGTAAATTATTATGCCCCATTTCCTGAGAAAGTATAGTGGGTACAAGCACGAACACGTTTCTTTGCGCAACATCCTAATACGGGGCTAGTAAATAAACCGATGTATTTGTGAATGAAGCCCGGTAAAGGACTGCGTAGGCTGGCGACTTCATGCGTATCTCACCTTGGCTTGGTTAATTAGAAGCCCCACGAAAGTTGACACCAGCACGGAGCCCGACATGCTGCCTTTCCTCCGCATCTCTTGTTTGATGAAGGGGAAGGCGGCGGCGGGGGGCTCCTCGGGTACGGTCACTGTATAGGTCTGTCGCATGGTCGGCATCTCGGAGCGAAGGGAAGGCTACCGGCCAAATCTTGTGCGCACGAAACACCGCTTCTCCAGCTTTACGCGTTGTACTTGCTGACACCCCGTCTCACTTCATAAATGGAAAGCTGTCATTCATTCATCCGCGCAGAGGTAGAGACTTCAAATGACGCTGGTTAAATAATACAGCAGTGGCGTCCTCGTTTTAAAACGTATGCGTAAAACTCCTATAGCTCCAGAGGGCGTCTGTGTGCGCTCATAAAACCGCGGACTGGCTGTCAAATGTGACAGTGGCTGCCGTTTTATTGCAAGAGTCCAGCCTATGGAGCAGGTCTGAGCACGGTGAGAACTCTGTCCCGCTGCACACGGTTGTCGCTCCGCCTCTATTGGCTCAAAGTCGACCTCAAACCGACGTCAGCGCCTCCTCAGTCCCATCCGCGCGCTCCTGCGTCACAGCCGATCTTTCTTCGTGCTTCTGTCTCAAACTTAAGGACTATACGGGCTATTACCAAGGAGACCATTCACTCATCTGTAACCTACCCAGCTATTAGGACGCTTTATATAAGTCACGACACAATAGACACTGTAAAAAGGCAATGGGGCAACACAACACAGTGGCTAAGAATAAACAAAACATAGGGCAGTTACTGGGTTGTTGATGGTGGGTGGTGTTGGTTACATAAACTAAGACACGGCCTAACAACTTGGACTATAGGGTCAAATCCATGGACATAACCAAGACTAAAACTGAACCAATTGAACTAAACAAGTCACTGCATGGCTTGTAATTGTGTTAAATTGATACGTGTAGTAAAGTATTTCTCACAGAACACAAGATTAGCACATGACTAAACCAGAACTACCCTGAGCTGCAACGTGGAGAGAAATTACAATAAAATCCTGCACATCATGGCTACACTGATAAATAACTGGCTAGAAATCACCAAAATATTCTTAACAGATGGGCCATTAGCATATCCTTCCTTCTCCATATTTAGTAGTTTGAAACCAAACTTGGTATGTACCACTTAGAAGTATCGGGAGAGCAGGGTGAAACAAATGTCCTAGCAGCAATCTCATGACCCACAGAGATGTGTACACAACAAACAGCCAAGGAGTACATTCCTTCACCAGGCTGAGCATGTGCATGTCTCAATGGATTCACTTCACACATGGAAAAGTACCACACAACATATTGTCAGAGTGAAGAAGTGAACTGCGGCTTATCACTTCATAAAACAGATCCATCAAACCAACAAGTTTGTCTAAAAAGTAAGAAATAGTCACTTGAATAGAGCATTTTCTAACTCATTGCCCATTGGCTGATAATGATTTGCCAAACAATAAAACTGGAACCATTCCAATTGTTGCACAACGGTTTCTTGAAGTGCTGCACAATTAAACAAAAAGGTATGTTTGAACAGCGATGTGGTCTCTGTGATAGATGTGTTTCACTTCCAGTCAGAAGAGAGTTGTCGTGAATACCCCCCTGTTAAAATTATATTTGCAAAGACGATAGCAATCTGACAAATAAATTGTGATAGTCAATGAAACACTCAAGGAAAACAATTGTTGAAAACGCATTTTCCAACAGTTGCTCTAGTGACATAGCAACATAAAACTGATGTTGTGGCCTTTTAATTTAAGAATTTAAGAATCTTGAGACTGAACAAGGTAAAACCAAACATAGATTCTGGACAGAGTTACTGGTATAAGTTAAAGCGATTTATTTGTCATTATTAATTATTGTACAACAAAACTGCATAGATCAGAAGCATGGTTACGGACTGTGACCTAATCTTCACTGACACGTAACATTTTATTGTGCCTGACCTGACCAATTATACTGTGAAGTCTTACCAAACAAGCCATGATTTATAAAGGAGTGTTACGAGCTTTCTCTAGACTGTTTTTCTCCTCACTGTAAGCTGTTTGTCCAGCAAAGGTGGCCAACAATATTGTTGACTCAACAAAGTCTAGACACAGGGCTATTTGGGGAAGAATCAGGTGGGCATTAGTGTGGCTATAGTATGAGGGAGTCTGCGGGGGCATGAGGTCCATGTCGGCAATGGTTTCAGCAAATGTCAGGTAACGCAATGGATGGTTCTAAGCCAAAAATCTACATCAAATCAAATCTACATCTACTACATCAAATGTTTTTCTATCTATACAACTATTACATAAGACAGTTGATGTCAGTTTTTTGGTTGCAGCAGTGACGAACAGCACTCGAGAAAACAACATACTGACAATTCATATATTGAGTCCAAATTTACATTTCGCTTTAGGCTCTCACATAAATGTACATAAATGTGATTTTTGTGAGAAAATACAAAAGTCTGAGCAAGCACCAAATCATTGTGCGCATACCTTTACAATTTTGGTGTAAATATTGTGTAACATAAAACTATACAAAACAAGTCCAGTCATCGTGCGAGCAGGCCAGCTTGTCTTACTAAGAAACATGGCACAAGATGGACTAAACCATGAGGCACTGGCAGCTGCTATTTTTGTGTTTACAGAGAGGGTGTTTACTTTGCTCTGCCAACGCTCTTTCTGCAGACCCTTTAGGCCTGAATTGTTGGTTTGAAGAGCGTAACGCGGCACAGTGGGCATACGGATTTAAAGGTAGTGCTTAAAACATGACAGGATAACATAAACCTTACTGAGAGTAAAATCAGATATGAAATCGACTCTGTAGGGCTGGGTACTGCTAATGGTATCAAATAAAAAGGTAGCGAAAAGTGCAACAATATTTCCCTTTAGATAGCTAGTTTTGAAGCCTGGCGGGTCCTGAGACAGCACTAAAGAAAGTTACTTGTTTCAGCTCAAATAAATGATAAATAAATTGTGTTTCATGGAATAAACTACCATTATTGTTCTGTTTTATGGTTCCAGATGACCAATAATATAGTGGGTATCAAAAAAAGTATAGTTCAGGTACCGGTGTCATAAACCAAGTATCGTTAAAATACTGGTATTGAAAAACTGAACAGCATCCAGCCTAACTCATCTGTGCTGCATCATGACCATTTATTTATGTATTTAGGCATCACTATCTGTGCATAAAATACTCCAAATCTCAAATGTAAATAAAACAGCTACAACTGAGTATGTAAGTTGTATGGGTTTGCATCCAAATTCCAACCGATATCACTTAAGTAAATGACCTTCTAGTCCATGCTTGTTGTCGCTTATATATTCCTTTCACTGCAATGACAAAATATATATTGGCATAGTTACATACAGTAATTTGTCTAAATCTAATTTGCAATAAAAACGTAGTAGTTCATGATGATCTGTTATGTTGAAGCACAGGGAGAATAACAGCACCACTTTGACCAATCAGAGTCCAGATAAGTGTAATGTGATGCTATCAATCTGTAGTCCTTTCCTCTCTGATCATGCACAGCAAGACTATTTTATCTGCAAAAAATGATTTTGAGACAAGAAAGTATTATTTTTTTTTGGCTCCTAATTAAATTTGTGTTTTAGACATTTAAATTAGCTGACAATGCAACAAGATTTCCAAAATATTAAAATGCATTTTCTGCCCTCTTTTTTCAAGCTAGTTTGCTACTACAATTAGCTGAACATTATAAACAGGGGCGGGAATGGTTATAACACATGATTAAGCAGGTGTTACAAGAGATCTTTGGTTTGACGCCCTCTAATGGTGTTTGTGTTGCGATTATAGGAATCTTATGAGCCGCCGTTTGTAGCCAACAAATGTATGTATTACAGTATGTGTAAAAGTTTGAGAGTCATAGCTGTTACAATAATCCCCGGTCTCCCCTATATAATTTATGTAAACTTCACAGTTTCACTACACTGAACAATGCTCAAAACTTCTAATAAAAAGCTACACATGAAAAATATAATTTCCAGGACAGCAGGAGAAGTGAGGTGTAGGATTAGCGTGAGTGTCTGTCCTAAGGGAAGGGGCAGTAAGTCTCTCTTAATTACAGAGGACTGCCAGCTGGGAACAGGCCGTGGATCTGTGAACCTGCTGATAACAGGTGTTGATTACTTTTGTGTGAAAAACACAGAAACAAAGTCATGTCGGAGCCTGCCGTTTGCTGCGGAGCCCACTTCAGGAGATGCCAACTGCTAATTGTTTTGAAATTAGAGCTGACTGAGGTTCAGAATAAATACAAAGACACAAATCGGTGGCGGTGCCACCGTATGATGCAGAGGGAAACTAAAGAAGACAGAGACTTTCTCAATTTATCCACATTGAATGCCAGTATTCACTTTGATGATACAATTATTCTACTATTTACACACATGACAACATATCTCTCCTGCCAATAGAATAAAGATAACTTCTAGATGACACTGATTACAGCTGTAGATTAGGCTGGAGGGGTTGACTACAGTGTGATAGGTTGCATGTCACACATGATGTCATTCTAAAGAGCTTTTTTTTATATTGAGGATGGTGGAGGACAGGTCAGAATTTATGGTTTTACTTTTCAGTCATCAAACTGCTTCGACCTGGTTTCTCTATATTTACTGGACCTATCCACATGAAACAAAAACAGACATTAAGTTAAATATCAACTAAAATGAACTAGGATGAAATATTTTTTCACACTCAGTTGGAAGGATTTTAAGCCACAAGTTTTATATGGCAAATTTGGCAACCCACTCCCTAAAACATAATTATATGGTTCAATTATAATAAAAAAAATAGGTCAGAATTATGCCCTTGCCCTGATCTGAAATGATCAACGCGTAGAATGGTGTAGAATGTGCAATTAATGAAAATGTAATCTAAACTATGGTCATGTAACAGCCTGGTTTGGTGTAAAAAATGTCTTTGTTCAGGCTGACATTTATTTAAAAGATCCATTTCTTCTTTGTCCGTGAATCATAATAGTAAAAGCTAAGTATGTCTTTAAAATGAAAAAGGAATCAAACATTTGAGATGGATAAATATGAGGCGGGGGCTGGGTGTTCTTTTCCCCTGCTAGAAATTAATTAAGTGTTCCTGCTCATTGTAACCTTTGAAGAGATTGTCCTCATTATCAAACACAAATATTTTCTTGACAAAGTTACAAGCTTTATCGGCACAACCAATGAAATGTGCCACAAAGAACTAACCAGAGTTATGTGTAGAATCATCCATTTTACATTAAAAAAAAAGATATATAGATATATATATATAGATGTATAATATATGATGTGGAAGTGCTTTCAGCTGCAATCTCTTTGATTTTCTTTAGTTTTACAAGTTACTGCCATGGCTTTCTGTAACTGAGGATATAAATTATTCAGCTAAAGTAGTAAGCAGGTGGTAGGAGCAAGATCACACAGCTATATGAAGCATACAAGTACCAAATAATAGTGGAAACTACCTCTCAAAAGAACAGTAGTTGTTTCTATATGACACTAATACCACACCTCCTTTCATACATTTGTTACATAGATAATCTTAGATTTGATGCAACAGAGCTATGATCACATGTCCATTAATATACTAAATTGTTATGAATGCAATGAATGCATCCAACCTAATCCTAATCTGATGTCGCCTGCACTTTCCCTCATGCGCTGCTCATGTAAGATGTTTCAGGCCTAATCCCGGGGGAAGTGGGTCAGTGTGGCTCTGGCCCGGTCATTAAAACGGGTCTCACTCATAACACTTCAGCTGCTTCAGAGACAGACCCGCGGCTTTGGCTGGAACAACCACGGATTACAATGGGTCAAGTTCAAAAGCGCAAAACTCTCTTGTCTGTTCTGTTCGCCCGCAGTGTCTCTAAACAGGTCACAGTCAACCAGTAGTACGGTGAACTGGCCCCATGCCTTTCCAGTCTAATCAGCCACACAGGCAGTGGCAGGACCAGGCGAACGCTTAACCCACGTCCCCACATTCACAATCGGTTGTGTTCATGCGATATAACCTTCTAAGGAACCTATAGTCAAAAAGTGAGGTGGAAGTGGAAGTTATGTGGTAGAATTGTCCTTTTAATCGTCAAAATGCAGGTATTTTGACTAGGTTTATAGTAATTTTGGAATTTATCCACATGTAACAAAAACTGGAACAATGTATCTTATTTCTTCGGTGATTTCAATTTATATTACTTTCTTCTTGCAGAACATTGGTCTTTTTTGATTTTTTCTCATGCTTTATGTATTGTGGGGATCCACTTTTGTGGTAACATTCACACTTTTTAATTCTTTATTTTGGCAGCAATAAAAAATAAATTAGAAATAGCCCTAGTCCTTGAAATTGGACTCATTCAGCAGTTCATGGTGAAATTGAGTTTGACACCACTGGTTCTGAGTCATGCTGGAGTTTAAAGTATCTTGTCCTTCCTGACTTCCATTACTTCATCAACAGTGCCACCTTTTGGGCAAAACGAATACTGTGCCTTTTTCCACATACAGTGAAGAAAGTAAGTATTTAAACACCCTGCTATTTTGCAAGTTCTCCCACTTAGAAATCATGGAGGTGTCTGAAATTTTATTATCATGGTAGGTGCATGTCCACTGTGTGAGAGATAATCTAAAAAGAAAAATCCAGAAATCACAAACTATGATTTTTTTTAACAATTTATTCGTGTGATACAGCTGAAAATAAGTATTTGAACACCTGTCTATCAGCTAGCTTCTGGCCCTCAAAGACCTGTTATTCTGCTTTTAAATAGTCCAACTACACTCTGCTCATGATTCTAATTTAGTA
>OMNZ01072660.1:19400-38530 GCA_900303255.1 Lesueurigobius sanzi | reverse complement strand
TAATCTGGACAGAGCTTCAAATCTATATGTAAAAACATTAAAATTAACTACTGTTTAAAGAGGAAAGCCTGTTTTCTCTGGACATTGTTTCTCTCAATTTCTCCATAAGATGCCGATAAAAGTGTTATACAGTAAGTGTTATACAGTAAGGGGCCTACAGTAAGTGTTATATAGTAAGGGGCCTACAGTAAGTGTTATACAGTAAGTGTTATACAGTAAGGGTCCTACAGTAAGTGTTATACAGTAAGGGGCCTACAGTAGGTGTTATACAGTAAGGGGCCTACAGTAAGTGTTATACAGTAAGGGGCCTACAGTAGGTGTTATACAGTAAGGGGCCTACAGTAGGTGTTATACAGTAAGGGGCCTACAGTAAGTGTTATATAGTAAGGGGCCTACAGTAAGTGTTATACAGTAAGGGGCCTACAGTAAGTGTTATACAGTAAGGGGCCTACAGTAAGTGTTATACAGTAAGGGGCCTACAGTAAGTGTTATACAGTAAGGGGCCTACAGTAAGTGTTATACAGTAAGGGGCCTACAGTAAGTGTTATACAGTAAGGGGCCTACAGTAAGTGTTATACAGTAAGTGTTATACAGTAAGGGGCCTACAGTAAGTGTTATACAGTAAGGGGCCTACAGTTTCAGTGTTTTATTCTTTTCCCTTTCCTCACCTTTTGTTGAAAGGCAAAAAAACATTCCCACTGACATGAAATGACCAAAGTCCGTGTGTCTGTCTCTTTGGAGGTGGCGTCATGGTGGACTGATTTCTTTTACCTTGTGTTCTGAGGTTTTACACAAGATAATCCACAGTGATAAGCTTCTAAACCAAACTACACTACGGCTGTGAGAACATGTGAACTGAAACCTAGTAGTCTATACACAAACACATTCACCCACACAAGAAACAAAATTTAATTTGCCCCATTTTAATCTCTGTTTTTGAGGTGATCGGGAACAGCAGCAGCAGCAGCATCCCAAACAGTAACATCACTTCTTCCATCGATTTTAAACAGTTGAATCAAATATGGCCATAATTGAAGTACCATAAATTATAGCATTTCTTTTAAATTATAAATAAAAAATGTCCTTACAATACAAAAAAATGATACATGAATAAATAAATAAGCAAGAATCTATATAAATATTTTGTCTGTACATGAAAGGAATATGAAAAAATACATGAAAGGAATATAAATAAATAAATAAACTGTATCAATTGGAGATCTACTGAAGTATTACACTGGATCAGACCAAATGAAAGTAGGATTAAACCAAAAATGTAGGGCTGGGCAGATAATTGAGGATAATCGAAAGCTCTTCTTTGTTCAACTCAATAATCGTCACTTTTTACTGGTCAGATTTACGTCTGTAACGTCTTGTGGTTAGAAGTTTGGAGGAGCACAATGAAAGGTTTGTGTTCAGGCCAGACACTGCAGGCGAAGAGGGAAATAAATGTAATTGAGTTGTTAAATCCAAGACTGGAAAGTGTGGAGTCTGTAGGAGCAACTAAAGTGGAGATGATGTCGCCACAAGTTACATAATTTCCCACACAGTTCTATGGAGAAGTGTTGAATCAGTGCAATAATTAGACTCCTTATTGTGAAGATTAGGTCATTTATTTGTTTCCTGCTGAACATACGTTGATTTGTTAAGAGAGTAAACTAGCCCAAAACCTGAAAATTGAAAGAAATTGAGTTTTGCCTGCAGTGTCTCCCTTTAAATGCATGGTCCTGGAGTGGAAAGCATTCATCTGTAACGTTTTTATATGTCTATATGTCTATTGTCGTGAATCTTTATAGCAAACGCTAGGTTATGTACTTTTGATTTAAAAATATACATATATATCGAACATCGAGATCAATATGACCAAATAAATCGCCCAGCCCTATTACAAAAGGCCAGAGGAATGAAAAAGAAGAATAGGAACTTCTCGACCTCTGAAGAATTACATGTGTTTAAAATGTTGATTGGTAATTTGGTTTAATCCTTTGACTTTGATGAGAGGATGAGGTTAAGTTGTTGATGAGATCTAATTCGCAGTGTCAGTGCCAAAACAAAGAAACGTGAACGAATAAATACATAAATAATTCAATAAATAATAAATAAATAATAATACAAATTTCTTCTTTGTACATTCAGGTGGATGTTTACTTCCTAGAACAGCTGGTTTCCGTATTTACAATCGTTTCAGTGACATTCCCATTCACACGATTCCCCGTTAGCTGTTCCCTCGCGCTTTGACAGTTTCTTAAAGGGAGGAGGACACTTTGAATCTTCAATTTTTCAACTTTATTATCATTATTCTTTTTTTTATATTCAAGGGGAAAAGCATTTGCCTTTCCTGGAATCAACTAACACTTCACTTGCAGCCACCAAATTCTTTTAAATGAAAAACAAAAACCACAGGAGATGTCTTTTTTAGTCTTAATCTCCAATGAAAAAGTTACAAAATGTATAAAAATGTTATGTACAGCATTGTTTCCTAACGTGGGTCCGCTATTAGACAGTTTGTAGGTAGCGACTGGTTGATTTGTTCCATAGGTTTATTGTCTGTAGACTTCGTCATGGATTTTTCCCAGAATGCATCAGCGCTTCAGGATAGTCACGTGACCTTCCTCTAAAGTCCGTCGTTTGTGTGTGAAAGAAGTCCCCACGTGTAAAGGGAAAAGGCAAGAAAGTCAGGACTGTCCTTCAGGTCCGTGGGCTCTGGAAGACAAAACATATGTATAAACGTTTTTGGTTGTGTACCACAAAGTACGCGATGGATGCAGGATCCCGTACTGCATTTACGCGACCCTGCATGTATCTATACATGCAGGATCTATAGACCTGTGTAATATAGAAGTAGTTAGTACAATGTCCACTATGGAGCATCACAGTCCCGCCCACCAGCTCGTCACTACAATCCCATTTATTTTTGTCATAGGGATATCGAAAAAAGTCTGTAACTTCGAAAATATGTTTTCTTGGGTTCTAACTAGCTACTGTATGTGGTGATAAGGCGATCTTATAGTCACGTGTAGGTGACAAAAGTATACATGAACTCGAAAAAACATGGTTTAACGGCTTCTAATTGGTAGAGCTTGACATTCACCAATCAGAACCCTCCATGGGATCGCCGAGCATGATGGGTAATGTAGTTCAACATCGAAATATTCCCGTTAAACCATGTTTTTTCGAAAACAAGATTGAGTTCATGCATATTTTGCATCGCTTTATCAGCACGTAGCTAGTTAGAACCCAAGAAAACGTATTTTCGAAGTTGCAGACTTTTATCCATATCCCTACGACGAAAATGAATGGGATTCTTGCTTCCGGCAGCAGAGCGGGGCTTATGCTGCGTTCCATTTACCTCGGAAGTTGGAAATCGTAGCTCGGAATGACGTCACATCCCAGTTGAGGACGTTCCAGTTACAAAGTGGGAGTTTGTCACCAATGAATGAGGGCTATTGTTTTTAGCATTTGTTAGCACAGCGTCTGTTGTAGTTTGCACAAACACATGTACAATGCAAATTTCACTACAATAGGATTTTCACATATATTTGAGTCATCGTACAATGTTTGTGGCTCATGTAGTGGCGCAAAAATAGTCTGTAGTGCTAGTAAATTCACATTTCAAGACCTTCTACTGACGGTTCACTCTGGCAGCGGCCATGTTGGAAATTCAACTCGGGGCTTGGGAGAATCGTCCGACTTTCCCAGTGTGAAATACGACTTCGGGGGGGCGTTCCAGTTAGACTTCCCACTTGAAAGTCGGAAATCCCAACTTTTGAGGACAAATGGAACGCAGCATTATAGTGACGAGCTGGTGGGCGGGACTGTGATGCTCCATAGGGAGGGGAGCAACGAAAAGGTCAACGCCCCCTTTTGAGGTAAACCAGAGGCTGCGTCCATTGAGATGAATGGGGAAACATCGACTGAGAGCTTCACATTTACGACTGAAAAATAACATTTTATGCGTTTTATATATTTGTTTAATATGAAAGAGAAGCAAATGAAGAGATTTTTTGCTGTAGAAGCTTCACAGAGAGGACAGTTGATGTTTTAAAGTGGCTAAAGTTAGCAGGAAGTTAGCATGTTCGGACTTCAATATAAAGTGTTTAGCCGTTTATTGACTTAATTTGATCAAATCCAAGATCAAATTCAAAGGCCTACATAACTGTGAGTCATTTTGCAGCTTCTTATGTTTCAATATTGCTTCGTTTTTGACCTATGAACGTTCATATTGAAGTCTGAACATGCTAACTTCCTGCTAACTTTAGCCACTTTAAAACATCAACTGTCCTCTCTGTGAATCTTCTACAGCAAAACAATCTCTTCATTTGCTTCCCTTTTATATTAGACAAATATATAAAATGCATAGAATGTCGATGTTTTCCCCAGGACGCAGCCTCTGGTTTACCTCAAAAGGGGGCGTTAACCTTTCCGTTGCTCCCCTCTATAATAAAGGTATACTGTATAATAAAGGTGCAGTGTGTGTTTGGCAGATTGTATTGACATTTGACATCGGAAAACCATTTACAGGATGACGTAATAAAAAAAAAACCTAAAATATTTACACTGCACCTTTATTTAACAATGATGAAGAAAACTATTTACTCATGAAACAAAAGGACATTCGTGAGCATAATATGGTCAGGGAGAAGATGAATGATACTAGGGCTACGCAATATTGAAAAAACAAACCGATATGATATGCAATACGGGTGTGCAATATTACGATTACGATATTATTGCAATATTTTACGGGACCGCTTTAACACGATATGTTCCATTCAGTTTCAACACAGATCATGAGTAATTTGTTTTTCAGCAAATTGTGCCAAAAGAAGACTTCAAAAAACACTAAATCAGGACCAAAACAAGGCTAAAATTAAACTGAATTATAACTAAAACTAAATGTTTGCACATGTATTAGTTCCATGCAGTTTGTGTCGATCTTTTCATGTACAGCACTTTGGAGACACTTGTTTATGAAATGTGCTATACAAAGTGGATTGGATCAGTCAGATGGAAGACTTGGTGATTCTGTGATATATTGTGGCTTCTTGTAATATGAATACTGCCTAATCACCTAATATTGCCATGATATTTTGGATATACTGTGCAACCCTAGTTTTAACACAATACAGTTCGATTTAAAAGGAACTAGTTTTACTGGTATGAAATTTAATTTCAGACAAATAAAAAACAGGTTGCTCTAACTACAGCGCTGTTTTCATTTAATTATTACAATGGAAATAAGTTTACTGGTCAATTGCATGACTAAATGGAGCAGCACAGTCCCGGCCACCAGCTCGTCTGTACACGCACGCTGCTATCTTTCTTTTAAACATTTGATATTCATTTTTTTCGAAAAGTCTATGCAATTTTTGAATGGGATCATTACTTCCGGCACCGAGGCGTGTACAGATGGGACTGTGATGCTCCATTGTTTGATTAATAGGCTCTGTGCATGGATGTTTTTGGCTAACTTCCTGTTGGCCGGTGTAGGGTGAAGACCACTTCCTTTCCACATTTACACGTAAATTAAAAGTAATATAAGGTTTAAAACACAGGAGAAAACTTAAATAAATGCCAAGCAAAGTGTGTTTGATAAAAATGAATTGAGATTGTGGTGCTATTTCACCATTTGTTAGCATCAAATTAGCATTAGCCTTTAGCTTCAGGGCTAAAACATCTACATTTACAAACACAGAAGTCTCCTGTGAAAGTATTTTTCATGGTTTAAGTGATTGTCCGACAGCTGCATGTTTTCAGCTACGTACTGTTTAAATATTTATTTACTTCAACAAGGCACTGCTAACTCTTCACAGGAGTAAACAAGAACAGGTAACAGGAAGTTATCCTAGGAAGTTAGCAGGAAGTTGCTGAGCAGCATTCCATCCACAGAGCCTATTACATTTACATTATTGATAATTTACTACTTTAATTTTACCGTATTACTGAACTGGCTTCATACTGGGAGTCATTAGGGTTAATAACATTACCTAAACTAGCCATATCGTCAGTGAGCCAAAGATTAAGTTCTACTTTGGTCGATGATATAGCTCTATTCTCTTCTAAGTAGAATGACAGAGAGGTCCTGTTTCCATGTGTAAAAGCTAGAGACAGGCACTGGTTTAACCCAAAAACATTAGAACTTTTTAATAATAAATCTTTAAAATGAAATGGGACATAGGAGCCATGATCAGGTGACTACCAACTACTTGACAGACAAGACTAAGAGTTAGCTAGAAATGGGGTGAAACCACTACATTCATCTACAGCATCTACAAAGGCACTAGTACTCCTCTAGAACAGGGCCGAGGGGCCCCCAGGGACAGTCGTGGACTTACTCTGAGTGCGCATAAAGCTCAGAGACACTGTTGTTCTCAGAGACAGACACGGGGAGGACAGAGGAGCCAAACGAGGCCAAGATGGAGGAGAGGATGTCCAGAGAGGGGCCTGAGCCGGTGCGGGACAGGTGAAGCAGGTTATTTAATACAATATGACAGAGGTGGGGAAGGGTTACAGCAGGTAAACAAGCAAAGTGTGTGATATTTATGTATGAGCCTTTTGTCTCAGTGTCCACAACCGCCAAAAAACTGTGATTATGGCATACCAGAATGTTTTCTACAGAAAGTAGGAGTGGGATTTTTATGAAACTATAGGAGAATTACCAGGTTCAATTGTGGATTTTGTGTTTGAATATTCCTTTCAAAAACTGCAAATAGGCTGCTATAGAGTTGTGCTGGCCCCAATCGATTAGTTTTAGCTAAGATGTAGGTCAGGGAAAGGCATCCACTATCTCAAGAGCCACATTCAGTTCTTTTGAGCTTTAATTAATACACATTTTTTTGTTTTTTAGTCTATTTTTTTGTCTAGCATCTTCTAGTAACCGTTTTTTACCTGTGCCTGAATGCCATTGTATTTTTCATACAATGACAAGGAATGAACTAACTAACTAACTATAATGTGTTGCTGAGTGATGAGTTGCCACATTTGAGCAAGAATGAATGCTGTGACAAATGATTTGATTTCCAGGGAAGTGCCTTCCACATCCTCCTATATTTTCTTCTAATACAGTATAAGTAATATCATTTCAAATATTTTTTTTACTTTAATTTATTGTTTGCAGATTTAAAAAAAATACATTCTGGCTCTTTGTGACTTTCACTTGTTTAGAAACGGGCTGAAGTGGCTCTTTGAATGTTGAAGGTTGCAGAGCCCTGTAAAGGTGTACAGCTGGTGCTGTCCTGGTATGAAACGCACTTTGGTTCTTGGACATTATCTGGACATATGGCAGTGTTTCCCATTAATAACGGAGACTATGGCGGCCCCCCATGGTCTAGTTTTCTCCACCATAGTCTGAAAACAAGCTAAGCAAGACATTCAGATTGGAAATATCAGTACAATGTTAAATCTTTACTCCAAAATACCTATATTTACCTAATTATTTGTTTTCATAATCGCTTTCAAACTTGTGGGAAACACGGTTGGGTTATATACAGTATTTTAATGAGGTAGAGAAAAGTACTCTGCTCATCAAATACTCACTGCTGATGCGGAGGAGAGGAGGGGGCAACCCAACAATGTTAATCAATAAGAGAAAAGCCTGTAAAACTTTGCATGTGATGTTTGTGCAGGATTTTCTCTTATTGATATTTTAATGAGGTAAAACTTTACAATGATCAATATTATAAAATCAATATCTTTTAATACCACTACTTACATGGTGGAGGAGGCTGGTCCTGCTCCTCTGTGATGGGAGGGGGGGGTGAAGCAGACAAGGGCGGCTCTGGGTGGGACGTCTGTCTGGGGGGCAGTGTCCTCAGCCACTCCCTGCTCTGGTCCAGCCCTTCCCTGGACCGGCTGCTCGTCACGGCGCCCCCTAGATGCTCCCGGGACGCAGTGTGCCTCCTACTCAACCCGCTCAAATACCCCCCATCCACCCCCAAGTCCTCCCTGGACGCGTGGTGGTTGTCCAGTCTGTCCCGGGACGCCGATAAATTCTCCCGGGATGATCTTTCCAAACCCAGGCTCCCCAAAGTGTTGTGCCCCAGGTTGAGTTCACGTCTTCGGGGGAGCAGATCCAAATTGTCCCTGGATCCTCGGGAGTCCAATCGGTCCCGGGATCCGCCCACAGTCTGGCGTCCTAAAGGGTCCCGGGACAGCTGTCTTCGGGCCAGGGAGTCCAAGTGTTCCCTGGAGGAGTAGCGGGAGGCCGGCTGGGACAGGGAGCCGGTGTTGGCGGAGTTAGCCGTGTTGGCCGTGGCGGAGGAGTACATGCGGCCGTAGGAGGCGGCAGGAACACCGCGGTGGCCCAGAGTCGAGGTGCGGTACCAGTTGAGCTCGCTCGGGACGCGGCCCATCGACGACAGGCCCTGGATGGCGGGGGGACAGCCCAGACGGTTCTTCAAGATACCTACATAGAAAGAACGTGTTGGATAAGGTTCTCTTGGTGAGAGAGGCCTGTATAAACTGACGAGGAGAACCACCTGAATCACCCAGTCTTGACTTGCTTTTTCTTGGACCTCATTGGGGGCCGTTTTATTTTAAGACACAGTTTAACATAGTTTAGCCCAGTGAGATCTGTTTTACATCTGGTGGCATCTGAAATAATTGTTAGGTTAAATTATGTTGTAAACTGGATAATTTCCTGGTGTGAAAAGTTTGAGAATGACTGGAACCTTCCTAAACCTCTTTGAACACATTAGCCTTGGTGTACACGATTACGGCAGGATAAATTGAATATAAAGATATCAACAAAACTTTGAGAAATGAGTGGAGTTGAGTGGAGTTATACAAAACACCAGAAAAGGAATGTCAGCTCTCTTCTGTTTGTAATTGCTCTCAAACTCATGATGAACTAATAATGAGTTCACTTTAGGTTGTGAGCAAAGGTTTATCCTTGCCCCTTGTTTGTATCTTCAGCACAAAGAATTCATCATGATCATGATTAATTACTTATGATCACTAGTGAATTCATTCCCTTAATTCGCTGTTTATTTATGAATATTTAATCATGAAAAAAACAAACTCAGGTCAAATCTTGATCGAATCGTGCATTTGAGTAAATTGAGATTTTTTTCATCTTATTGTTTGTACAATGAAGTTAATTAATTCACGCTTATTCATGAGGAATAATGCATGAATTCATAATTAACAATGTAGTAATTCATGGACCCTTATCATAAAGCATTCCTGAAAAATGTCCTTCAGAAATACTTATTCCACTGACAGATTGTTTACTAAGTCAAAATGACTCAATTCAAGGTCAATTTAAGTTCAGGAACATAAATCACTTCAGCAATCAATCTTTTTTGTGTCTTGTGTTGATACAATATATATTTTTGAATATATGTTTTTATATGGAGGACGTCTGCATGGATCGGGAAGTCTGGGCATCTCTGCTCAGACTGCTGCCTCCGTGACCCGGCCCCAGATAAAGCTGGACACACACTACAGGATTTTTTAGCCAGATTTTTAGTCTGAGGAGGTGTGGCTCAATAAAGACTTTCTCTCATGGCATGATCTGTGGTGGGACTCCTCATGTGTGTGTATGTGTGTCCTCATGTCTGTCCTTAAGTGTGTGTGGTCTGTGCACAGCTCTTTAGTCTCAAAAGATTAAAAATCCTCTAGTGTGTGGGCACCTTAAAGTGGAAGAAAATGGGTGGATATTTTTACATTTCCATTCAAAACATATTACCTTTGCATACTGCATGAAGAGTCCTTTATCTAGATGTTTTAAGGCACTACAGTAGCTATTGAATGAAACTGGGCAGGCACCGCCTTGATGCTATTTGTTGTGAAGAAGAGGGACTGGGGCAGACATGCGATAGGTCTGCACTGGCTTTATATTTGTCCAGAGCATTGGGGTTTTCCAGTGAAACGTGATGATTAAAAGCTGCGGCTCAGAGAAGTCTTATGGGAAATAAAGCGGTTGTGTATCTCTGGCTGTTGTGCTGATGTCCACAGTGGCTTTTAAAGACAAAGGGCTTGTTTTACAAAGACTGAACATGGAACAACTAAAATGTGCAAGAATAGATGAAAAGAACAAAAGAAGGAAATTATATTTATTTATTTCTAAAGCTTAGTAGTCCTTGTTTAGACCTGGTTTTGTTCTGAGTCCTGGTTTAGCCTGGACATGATATGTCATTGATTTGAAGTTGAAAAATGTGTTTGAAATGTAGTATAGCTGTAAAGACCAATTGTGTAGCCTTCGCCAACATCGCTACATACTGTAGCTAACGGTTTTGGGACTACCTTTCTTAGAAAAACAAACCTACAAGCTATAAGGAACACACCTGAACAAACCCCCCTTTTTAGATAGACGCTCATGATTTTGGTAAGTAGTTTAAAGTTTAGAGAGGAAATCTCAAACAAAGAACATGCTAATGGTCCCATTCTGTCCGAGATTCAAACCCATCTCAAATTGTTCCTACTCTCCAATCAACCACTATACACGGGTCAAATTTGATCTATCACAAAAGTATTCCACGCACACCACAAATGGTCTATGTCTGCTTTCGTCACTCGTGGTTGTATAGAATAGAAAAATCGAAAGAATGGCCAGTTTCGGTAAAGTCTTGAGCGGCCCAGACCTTTGCGGTGCCCGTGTCCCTGCGTCGCGCTCTCATCCCCACTCGTCAGAGCCGCCTCCATGTTGTTGTTTGCGGCGTCGGACCCCAGGGGGCGCTCCGAGCCCCACTTCTGCATGGGGTCGGTGGTCTGCTCCAACGCCGGCCAATAGGAGAGCAGGTCATTTCCATCCAGGTCTACAACAGAACCAGGACTTAGGACTTAAGGCTGGACCGCATGAGGATGATGATGGTGTTTTGGATGATGTGAACACGCTGAGGACTAAACCAGGACTAGACCAAATGCACACCAGGACAAACATGGACCACGTAAAAGCCAAGACTAACCCTGGTCTGAAACGGGACTAAAGCACACACAACCGCAGCTATGGAAAAGGTACTCATTTGTTACGTTATCGGCCCCTTGTGGCTGGAGTTATTCCGAAAACTGGCAAAAACATTTGGACTTTTCTGCAAGTTCAGAGTCACGCAGGACTTTTCCATTGTAGAAAAGGTTTTCAAGTCGTCATCTGTACTGGGCTGTTTTGTATTGAACTGGAAGGCTCCCGATACCCCTCCAGTGTCCAGAAGCAGAATTACCATTAGCTTTACCTGCCCTCACCCTGCTCTTGTTTACTCTGAACTAGTATCCGCTTGTTCACTGGCTACTGTTCGTCCCAGTCTCATGAAGTCCTGTTGGAACCAAGATGGAAAAAGGTATGAAAAACATATGAACCAGGCTAAACCAGGGTCAAACCAGGGCTGGACGAGGACTAATCTATGTGTTCATATTGGATTTCACACAATTGTCTTAATTACGTCTCAGTCGGCTGTCAATCAAAAACCCTCATTGATCTGAACTGACCTGATCTGCTTTAATGAATTCATCACCACATGGCCTTTCTCTGAGGTCACATGACAGCTGCGGCACCAGAGCGGTATTGATCACCTCATTGATTCATTGATTTCTGTCTGGCATTTTCTCAAACAAACTTTTGTTATTTGTAATAAACAGAAGTCATATGTATCCTCTGACAAAACGAGACGGTTGGATCTTCAAGACTGAAGAAAAGCTGACGTTTCATGATTAAGTTAAACAATGTACATACATGAAAACCAAGGCTGTGTCCGAATGTGCCTAAACCCAACTACTCTTTTACTATACTTATACTATAGTAGACTATATACTGCTCTCACTTTTGGACAGTGTTTTTGGAAAAGTAGTGAGCTTTGTGTCTGAATGAGCATCTACTATAACATTTGCTAAAAATTATCTGCTAGATCTGTTATCTTTCTCTCTAATTTTTGATAACTTCCAGACTATCACTTTAAATTGAGAATGTGTGGACATTGGGATACAATGAATAGTAAGGCTGGTGTTTAAGTATCTTTCACCAAAAAAACAAAAATAAATAAAAAGTGTGTTTGGAGCAGAGGTTACATTAACTGAAGAGTTCTGACAGAAAATTTTGAAGGATTGAAAATCAAGCCATTGTCATCCTTTGAGAGATTTACACCCAAGTTTTAACACAATGCAGTTTCCAAAGTGATGTCCCATGATTCTGCTCACAAATCCATTTATCATGTAGTCTGTGTTTTCTTACATACATCATACTAGATATATAATGAGAGATTAATTAATGAAGGATAAAAATAGCTCACAACATATTTTTTACAAGTCTGTCTGTCAAAATGACTGAGAAAAATGGTCCCTATCGAAACCACTGGTTTGGGCCACCACTAGGGGGCAATAAAACACTGATAATTGAGACGCTGATCAACAAAACAGAAATGTGAAATGATGGTTTGTCAGTTTTTGCTCATTTTGTATAAATACAAATATTCCTGGCTAAAATTAAAAGAGCACTGCATATGATTAGCCATCAGCCACTGACTGACTCTAAAGCCAGAGACAGTGCTGTGCACATGTTGTATTTGTTATCATAATCATTTTTAATAAAAATAGCTACTTACTAGAACTTCTGATGTCACATAAATAATGATTTTGATGTGAGATGTAAAGGAGCGTGTACCTTTGGTGCCGTTGTGGGCGGGCTCAGTGAGCAGCCTCTCCCCCTGAGTGGTCCGTTTGAACCTCCTCTGGATGCGGCCCCTCAGTCGGACGTTGTCATCGCTCTCGGAGGACGGGATGGACAGGCTGCGGTCCTCGTCCATCGACAGGTCAGAGTCTGAGTCCGACTCCTCACCTGAGAGGACATGTTTGTGAGATGTATCAATGCAGTGGCTTTTTATGGGTTCAGTATTACAGGAAGTGCGCTACTAAAATTACATAATAAAACTACTACCAGTGGCTCGCTGGGACCTCATTTCAGCCTGGGAGTTTTACCCTTCAACAGTCAGGTCTTTAGCTCATTTCAGAAGGACATACAGTGGTTATGATGCCAGAGATCAATCCACTTTGCTCTCACGGAAGTTTAAGGCCCTATACCAGATTTAATTTTGCTAGTAGTGGACTGAAATTTGTTTTGTCCACTTTCAGTGTATGCTGTGCATCTAATTATTAAGCATTTGTAAACATTTTATGAGCTTGCAGACTACTTCAGTCAGCATTTCTGTGACGGTGACCCTGAGAAGCTGTGAAATGTGCTTATAAAGTCATCCCTGTGAAGGATTCTGATGTCAGAAAAATGTGTTAGGAAAGTTAAGAATATCTACTTCGCTCACTCCCTCTTTCATTGTTTGTATAAAACAAAACAAAAACAAAAACTTTAACGTTATGTCCTCTTTCATCACATTCAGAATTCTCTTCTTTGGTTTCCCTCTTTCTCAGCACGCTATCACACCAATATCTACTACTGTACTACAGATACTACTGTATCTTTTGTACATGTCCAAACCATCATGTTGCTGTGAGCTCTTGGTTGTTTTCCTTGTACAAAATGTTTTCAGGTCATCTGTACTGGGCTGTTTAAGAATTGAAGATGTTTCTCCTCTCTTCTGCTGTACTAAAATACTAAATACATACTGTACATTTGTCCAATGTTCATTTTCAGTAAATTTGTGATTCTCAACTGGTGGGTCAGGACCAGAGGTTACATTAACTGAAACTATTCGGTCAATGACAGAATATTTTGAGTTCTGACAGAACATTTTGAAGGATTAAAAATCAAGCCATTGTCATCCTTTGAAGGTTTTACACTCAAGTTTTAACACAACGTAGTTTCCAAATTGATGTTCCATGATTCTGCTGCAAATTATATTTAGATTTCCATAATTTATCCTGTAATCTGTATTTTCTTACATACATAATACTAGGTATATAGTGAGAGATTAATTAATAAAGGATTAGAGACAGATTTTTCACAACCCTGTCCTTCAAAATGAGCGAAACCACTGGTCAGGACCCAAAAGTGTTGTTTTTTGTTGCATGATTTCAGCTTTGTAGGCTCATTTAATGCTTATCCAACAATATTTTTTGTGGAATATACAGTATTTTACAACATACTGTATGCAAGAAATGAAATTCTCTGCGTTGGGGTTTAGCATCCCAGTGTTATGGTGGGTCCTGACGCCGCATCAGTTGAGGGCCGCTGGTCTAAACCATGTATTTTGGTGAGTTTTACCTCCGTCTCTGTGAAACATTGCCACGTCCAGGTCTGTGGCTCCCGTGTGGCCGATGGTTTGGTCCAAAGTCTGTCGAGCCAAAAGGTTTTCTCTGCAGAAAATAAAACATATGCATCTAATTGTACTCCATATTTACACAGACGGGCAGATGATGGGGACATTAGTGGTGCTCTAAATACTTCCTACATCATCACTTCAAACCTTCCTCAGCCGCATCACAGTGACCCAGTGAACTTTTGACGTAATATAAAACGGGGATTATCTGCCTCAAGCGTCTTCAGCGTTAACTCTGAACATATCCTCAGAGGTAACCCACATACTGGAACGGCTTTGCTTTTCATTCTAAACAGAACCCTCAACATCCTGCAGCGTCAAAACAAATAATACTGTAGAACTCACACTCATTTGGCATATTTAACCATACTGTGGCATAATCCTTTACACAACTTCCTTAACGCGGGGGTCTGTAAGATTGCAAAATTAGGAGATAAGAGAGAAATTTTAAATGTAAACAATCTAGCTCCCTTCAAAATTCAGACCTAGGTGGTTAATTGACCTTTCGCCAAGACGCCCCCCTTTGCTAGACAAACATTGGAAGCACCGACAGAGTTTCAATCATTATCTGTTATAGATCCATGGTTTCAATGCATTTCATAACGAGGATAAGTGTGTGTTAGCGGCTCTTTTGGAGAAATACCGCAGCGATATCCTCCAGATTGAGACAGCATTGGTTACATTATGCATCGGAGTGGATGGATATATCTAAATGATCAAAATATGCCTAGAATGGGACACTACAACTATCGAGGCTAAAGCACCGTCTTAACACCATGACCTCTCCCTCAAATGCACCAGCGCAGCCCTGTGGACCATGCTCATGCTCTTGCACGGCTCGGAAAGTTTTTATGTTAGTCTTATATTGTTACAATATGAGCAATGCCTTTTAAGCTAACTAGCTAGCTCAACCCACAGAAGCCGAGCGCACCAGCTGACCATACTCCTCTTAAGTCTACGTCGAAAGTCTGAAAATTTGTCCTTATTCTTATGAGCTCCTGACTGCCATACACCCATGTACAGTGGGTTGCATAAATATCTGCACCCCCTTCAACATTTTGCCATACTAGGTACATACACATACATGTATTCAATTGAAATTTTATGTGAACGACACACACTATGGGACACACAATGATGAAGTGAAATGAAATTTATACATGATTTGGAACTTTTTTTATGAATAAAAAACTGAAAAGTGGGGTCAAAAAGTTGAAGGGGTGCAGTTATTTATGCAACCCACTGTAACTTTCCCCAGTCTCGATGTGAGTCCCAGATCTAACATAAAATGAGCCTGCAGCATGTACCTTTAGCCGCGGGGGAAAGACAGGCTACAAGGGCTGTGAACGACTCTCTACCCGCCAGCTGCTTCTGTCGCGGCTGTGCTAATGTTTCCCCCGTGATGTGTGCTCCCAGAGCATATGTAACTCAGCGCATATACACGGGTGGTAAACTAGTTTTATCAATGCTAATATAAGCTAGCAAGCACCGCTCCTGGTGGGTTTTTGGCTCAGGGAAGAGAAAAAACACGACTTGCTCCATCGTTTTGCCTGACAGAGGCCTAAAGTTTGTCAGATAGTAACGGTTACTTGGATGCATGATTGGACAATGAGCGGTTTGGGGCGGGGCTTGCCAAAAGGTTAATTGTACACATTCTGGTAAATCTGTCATAAATTTACCAGTACCACATTAAGTAAGTGTAAATAAATCACATTAAAGTCCATTAAAACCAAAGTAAAACCATTGCCTTAATTTGAAATGTGTTCCGCTCCCTATGAATTTCCTTTCCTTTAGTGGAGTGAGTAGCTTGTGATCATTACTTACAAAAATAACCTGAACCAGAATTACTTTATTCATCTCCAAGGGGGGAATTCTTAAGAAGTAGCTTTTAGAGACATTTCTTTTTTAAATATTGCACACTGTCAATGACAAAATCCCTTTTCCAATCCAAAACTCACCTGGCAGAGCTGACCGAGGAGACAGTGGAGGTGCCCAGTGTGATTCGGTGGAGCCCACTCTGCTCCAGTAAGGAGGCGTTGTGATATGGGTTCTGTGTCTGACAGAAAAGACATGTCACAAATGAGGACCGTGACCCTCCGTTCAACCTAACCTCTCAACGAAAAGACGACATCAACAGCACTTCATAACAGAAGTAATTGATGATTTTAATGAATAGGCTCCTCCATATTCTTCATGTCAAGTACCTCCACATGTACAGTGATCGCCGACTCTGTTCCAGTGTTCCCTTGTCCACTCCGTGTCTCTATTTTGCCTTCAGGGACGCACTTCATGACCTAGATTTTAACCCGTAGCCCACCTCTTAGCTTCGCGACTCATTCAGACGCATCTATCTGGCATTTTTCCTTGCTCTGAAAACCACTCATTTTGTCCCCAGGGCCAGAGTTAACCCTTCGCTGTTCCACTCCGCACACACAAGAATCACGTCTCGGCAGATGACTACACTTTTAACCCCGCCTTCTCCCCAGATACGTCCCGTCCAGCGTGAGGTAAAGCGGGGTATTAATGGAGAAATAGTTGATGTTGTTTTAACCCTGAAACTTCAGAGATGGGAAAGGTGAGGGCCCCAAGTGACTTTGAGTAAATGATGAGATATTTATGAGGCATTTCAGGGAAGAAAAAGTATTTTAAGCCATTTTAAAAGATTCATCATGTGTCCTCACGATGTCGGCTGCTTTAGTCATGTTTCCACTTTGACAGAGAGTTTTTGTATCCCAAAAATAAAGCACAAATATTTATAACAGTTCTTCATCCGAACTATTCGACAGTAAGACGAGATACGACAGGGGAATAGGGAAAATAATTTAATACAGTGATATCAATTTGAAACTATTCCTGTTTAATACTGATATAAATGTGAGAAAAAAATGTATTACAAGTTTTCTGTCATTTTATGTTTTCATATAAAAATAAGGCATTTTATGTGTAAAAATAGCCAAAATTGCCTATATTTTCAATGAAGAAATCTAAATAATGGATAGAGCCAGGTTTAAATGTATGGTTTTATTTTATTCATATAGTTACAAAGATTTATTCAGAGGGGATTTTGGATATTTTGGTTTTTGAATCACCTAGTTATTAGTGAATAAATCATGAACAAAAAAACCCCAAATTTTGTTTTTTGGGGTTCAAATAAATTAGCCTAGGAATTAAATGTTGAAAAACCCCCTGAACAAACCTTCAAAAAATTGTTAAGTAGATGACTGAGAAGTTTGGAGTCTGTGGTACTAAAGTGGAAATGTTGTTGCCACAATGTCAGAAAAGCGCATTTTGAGAAAATGGTCATTGAAGGTATCATTTCCCATATGGTTCCAAGGAGAAACGTTGATTTGGTGCAATAATTACACTATTTTAAAGATTCAGGCTTTTATCGTTTCTACATGAAAGTTTATACTAGCTTAAAACCTGATTATTATAAAAAAAAAATTATTCAAATAAGTAGGTCTTAGTAAGTCTTAATTTACAATTTTGAACATACAAGAACAAAATATTATACAAATAAATAGATTGCGTCTCAGCAGCACAGTAGTATCTATGTTCATCAGTCTACCCATCTCACAAAAAAACCCAAAAACAGGAACATACAATTAAATGAATAAAAATAAAGCTGATTAATACGTTAAATAGTCCAGCCAAAATGTTTAATTGCTGGGGCCCAAACCTCATTAAAATGATCTATTTTCAGGTGGAGTTGAGCTGTAATCATCTCCATAAATCCTTTTCAAACCCTCATGCCAAGGGTACGTGGTTGAACTTTGAGCCAGGACTTAGTTACCATTTTTCTAGCCACCAATAGTAAAATAGGGCATCCCTATTATACATTGAACAAATTCTAAAGACAGTTTGCATTTTAGCATGGTTTGGATTTCCCCCACAATCCCCTACCAAAATGGTTTCAGGGTGGGACAAACCTGAAGGTTTGCCTGCAAGGGTACTTACTACAAAGTGCATTTCAAGGCCCATACAGGCTCACTATACAATTACATTGTAAACTTCATTTATTTTGCATCATAGTAATAGCTTTTGGGTAGAATTCAGGATTGTGATGTCATATCGCACAGCATTATGGGATTAGTATAATTAACTAATGGAGGGTTTAAAGGGTAAACGACCAGAGTTATCCTTCACATAAAAGCATTTGAATACTACAGTGTGTTAGATGCATTTACCATTAATGGCGGGTAACTTTCCACTTTTTCTACTTTTTCTCTGGACAAAATTCACATTCAGAGAGTGGGTATGAACATAAATGAAGAAAGTACTTACATTGTTTTGTGGTGGTCGGGGCGGCTCCTCTGCTGGACTCTTCTTCCCTAAACACAGCACCCTCCAGGCCTCCTGCACTTCTGAGTTGAACACAGTGAACACCAGCAGGACACACACTCCCTGAAACAACAGCAGATATCCACATACATGATCAAATCACAGACTTTAGAATGTGCTGAAACCCAGGTCAAACTCACATATAATATTCTATATTTCGCTTTATCTAGGCTTTGATAGTTACCTTTCATACCCAAAAAAATACCCCTATTATAAAAATGTATATGCAGTTATACCAAACACCAGCAGGGGGCAGACTTCTTCCTCCAATGCAGCAGAGACCAAAGTAGCAAAGCAAAGATGAAAGAGTTTGACAGTAAACAGAATCAAAATATGTAGTGAAGGTGTCTAGAACTTTAGAGGAACATGATAAAAATGGGTGTGGGCCTGTGGGGGTGACATTTTGAGTGTGGAAGAGGGAGACGATTCATCACTCCAGGTATACTTTAGATGACGGTGTAAAATTCCAAGTTGATTTTGCGTGAAACTGTATAAGCAGGGCCGACCCAACCTATAAGCAGAGTGTGCAGCTGTTTAGGGCCTAGAGACCACCAGGGGGCCTCCAAGAGGGTCCACATTAGTACTAAAGGG
>OMNZ01072660.1:8020-19380 GCA_900303255.1 Lesueurigobius sanzi | reverse complement strand
TATCTAGGCTTTGATAGTTACCTTTGATACCCAAAAAAATACCCCTATTATAAAAATGTATATGCAGTTATACCAAACACCAGCAGGGGGCAGACTTCTTCCTCCAATGCAGCAGAGACCAAAGTAGCAAAGCAAAGATGAAACTTGGGTACGCGCTAATCAGTGCAATGAAGAGAGTTTGACAGCAAACAGAATCAAAATATGTAGTGAAGGTGTCTAGAACTTTAGAGGAACATGATAAAAATGGGTGTGGGCCTGTGGGGGTGACATTTTGAGTGTGGAAGAGGGAGACGATTTATCACTCCAGGTATACTTTAGATCAGTGGTTCCCAAAGTGGGGGTCGGGACCCCCAGGGGGGTCGCGAGGCCCTAACCTGGGGGTCCCCAAATTAATTCAAGATAAAATAGAAGGCAAAATAACAGTGTTTGTCAGTGTAATGTTTAGTTTAGGGCAGCATATTTGTGAATTGGGCCCAAATAACAAAATAAAAATGCAATAATACATAGTTTTCCCGCTGGAAATAGTTAAGAGGAAGTTACATTTTACAGTGAGGGTCCCGAGTCGTTCAGATGTTCATTTTGGGGGTCGCGGCCAAAAAAGTTTGGGAACCCCTGCTTTAGATGACGGTGTAAAATTCCACGTTGATTTTGCGTGATACTGTATAAGCAGGGCCGACCCAACCTATAAGCAGAGTGTGCAGCTGTTTAGGGCCTAGAGACCACCAGGGGGCCTCCAAGAGGGTCCACATTAGTACTAAAGGGTTGTGTGCCTGTGAATCACCTTAAACTACTACTTTCTTTTGCAAACATTGTCGGAGTGAGGAATTGATTGCTGTGTTGCATTGTGTAAAATACTGTATGAATTATCTGATTACATTAATGTCTTCCGCTTAAAGTGCATGAGGCAGGTTTTGTAATTATGACTTAGTTTGATGGATGATATCAGTGGAAAGTATTAGTTTTACTTCAGTGAAGGGGAAATTTAATGAAGAAAAGTTGGAGCAAAGAGGTTACTTTTATTTAATATTTTACGTCAGCGACATACTGTAAATCAGGGATCTCCAACCAGTAGCTCAGGTAGCTCTCCATCCCTTTCCAAGTAGCTCGCCAAAGAATTTCTACATTTCTACATATGTTTAGAGTGTAAAATTTTAGATGCATTTTTGTTGTTCTGATCAAAACATCTCCAAAGATGGATATAGCAAAGTATAAAGCAGAAACTACTGTAATTTTCTTTTATTGTATTGAATGATCATCTTGGTGTCCTGCAGTTACACATGTTTCTTTGAGGTATAAGTAGCTCGCTGCCATTTTTGTAACGCAAAAGTAGCCCACAAGGTAAAAAAGGTTGGAGACCCCTGCTGTAGATAGAGGTATAGTTCCATAGGATTCTTGCTCATTGGTAAAATATGTTTAGCACGGCAAGAGTTAGATTGTTTACCTCTATGTATGTCACTTCCTGTGCCCATGTCCAATAAGGAAGTGAAAAATAAACCTTGCAAAAAATGTCAATCCAGGGAAAAGAAAGTAAAAATGTTAGCAAAGTCTTACATGTAATTTTGTTAACTATCTTTTAGGTGTCGGTTTTACATCCAAAATATATGGTAGACGCACGTCAAGGGGCGTAAAGAGATCCATGTTCGTTTCAAGAGTTCGAGACGTATCACAAGCTTCCCAGGCGGCAGACGGTAAAGTTGGAAAAGCTGAACTTTTGGAGGTAGATGCAGCACGTCAACCAATCAGAGAGGCTCACTCTAGTGATGTAATGACACATTTCACCTGATGAATCCAGGCAGGAAGAAGCAGGAAAACAACGGAAACAAGACGGAAGCAGCTATCGTCGCAATTTCCTCCTCATTTACATCCTGCCTATGCTCTCATGAATCATACTGCCATTTTAGGCCACTGTGGGTTAAAAACTGCCCTGAGATTAGGGAAATAAATCGCTGTGGCTTGGGCACCCCACTCCCCCGTTACTCCCACCTCTCAGCAGAGGAGCAAGAGAAAAAAAGAGCAGGCAGAAGGTCGAGGAGGAGCAGGAAGCAGGGTACAACCATGTAGAAGACCATCGGCAACAAAGAAGCCCCTCCCAACACGACGCGCATCAGGGTTGGGAGCAGAGGTTACATTAACTGAAAATACTCAATGACAGAATATTTTATTCACGTTTTAACACAATGTAGTTTCCAAATTCATGTTCCATGATTCTGCTCACAAATTGTATTTAGATTTGCATCCATTTATCCTGTAATCTGTGTTTTCTTACAGACATAATACTAGGTACTGTATGTAATGAGACATTAATTAATGAAGGATAAAAACAGCTCACGACAGATTTTTTACAACCCTGTCCTTCATAATGACAGAGATAAATAATCCCTAGCGAAACCACTGGCTGGGAGGGACGCTGGTGAAGAGAGACGCTGGTGAAGAGAGACGCTGGTGACAAACGTCCAAATCTGGCGTTTTGAGCGTTGCTGCCGTCGGAAAAGCCTTTGGCCTGAACAGGGCTTTAGGCTTCTTGAAGGCTTGGGCCATATGCTCTTTAAAAATACATAATTCCAAAATACAGAAGTCATGACGGCTTTAAATGGTGTTACATATTCCAAGATGAAGCAGCTAGGTAAGTTTAAAACATTACCTGTAGGAGGCAGAGCATGTTGAAGATGTAGTAAAAAGCCAGGATGCTGTTGTTCACAGCCATGAGTCCACAGAACCAGGTGGAGGAGGCCACCAGCAGCAGCAGGAAGGAGTTACGGATCGCCGCTCTGACCAGAACAAATCATAAAAATATCAAGTTATTTGACATTACACATTAAAATATGATTAAAAATGCAATTAACCCTGCTATAAAACAAATATATTCTTTAAGTGCCAGATTGGGATATACTTAATGCATGAAAACAAGGTCAGAACATCTCCCTCTGAGCCAGAGCCAGTAAAGCTCAGAGGGACAAAGATCTGAGGGGAGTGTGAGCCAAAAACACAGCACAGTCTGGGTATGGGCCAAATGTCTAAATGTCAAATGGATTTTTACACTAATGAATTACTGTGACCAGAGCAAAAACGTAATCCGGATCATCTCCTACCAAACTCCAAATTAGTCTAAATTAAACAAAAATGACGGTTTACACACAACCTTTTCATGCTATATTTTACACTCAATATTTTCCAGAGGCCTTTTTACAATACTTTACCATTTATTAAGATTTCAAACAATTAGTGATGTGACTTTCATGACCGAATCGGCTCTTTTGAACCGCTCTTTTAGGTGAACGGTTCGAATCGGATCTCGATCAAAGCCGGATAATTTTCTTTACTCAATTTGACACAGATTTGTCCTGAACAAAAATCAAGAACCATCAGCAGCAGCTTTTTGCCCCAAAAAAATTGTATTTGTAGACACTTTTTATTAATTATATCCCAATAGTTAGATACACACTTTTCAAAGGGCATCGTAGGCAAAGATTCTTCAGTCTTCATCTGTAGATGAATATTTTACCCAAATTTGAGAATTTCTGACTTGAATTTACAAATGTTATTCTTAATCTTATGTTAATCTCAATTTAAATGTAATAAGATGATTTTTTTCTTAGTTTTTGTGAAAGAATAATAGTTCTGTCAGGAAAGAATTTTACTGAATGACTAAAATCAAGGTTAACCATCTTATTTCAAGAAAATGTAACTTTTTTTATGATTAGTTTTCACAAGAAATTACCTTGAAAAAAAGGATTGAGATGAAAATTAGTCTTTTGAACGGCTCTTTGCGATGAATGGCTCCCATGAAAGAGCCATAAACCCCCTCACTACAAATAATCAAATAAACAAGCAGGCTGAATATGCAGCAGCCGAACATTTGAAACCTCTAAAAAACAGTAGACAAAATGAACTACTTGTGTTTACCATAAAATGCAAGATTGTATTTTAAGTTAAGCACTGCTCTTGGTGATGTGATATGTTTTAGGACTTTTTAAGATCCTGGTTATTATCCGTTGCCAAAAATATGCCAATAATCTCATACACATTCATATAATATCTTATTTATGTTATTATGTAAATTGTACTCACATGACGGGCAGCTTCTTAGTCTCCTTCTGAGTGGAGTTGCAGGACATCTTGACTACGGTCATGGAGATGCCTCCGTTCATCTGAAGGACAGCGGGGGCCACACAATGATAAGAACAAAGCAAGAAAAAACTGTCCTAAGGCTACAGCAGCAGAAGCTCAGTGGATGGTTGTGATAACGACACTTGCACCCACATGGGAAAGGTTTTTATGAATGTTACATGAATGACACGCTGCTGGAAGAGTCTGGTCTTTGGAATCAAACGATGCTGTAAAATAGATATTTACATAGCCACACAGCGAGACTATTGTGTGCTTATAGACAATGCTTTAATAGATCATGGGTTTATATCCGTGTCTCTTTGTTTGTGGTGTCTTTGACCCAGTTCTCGTACCAGGATGACGATGGCGATGGGTCCAGCGAAACTCCAGATGAGTTTGTCATAGATGGAGATCCAGCAGAAGTCGGGGTTCCCATAGCCCTCAGGGTCCAGGCCCACGGACAAACCTGGACATCGTGGACAACAAATATGTAAAGCTTTAGAGACGAACAAGGCAGTTCAAAGTGCTTCACAGTTACTGTATGTTTCTTACCGGTGATGATGGCAGGGACTCCCCAGCCGATGGCGTAGTAGAACCTCATGGCTCCGTAGTTGATGTTCCGTTGCTCTGTTTGCATTCGGTAAATGTGCAGCCCCTCCACGAACATCCAGGCAAACGTGGACATGAAGAAGTAATGCAGCAAGATGGCCACCACCGTGCACAAGAACTGGAGACAAGAGGAGACAAGGAGGCAGCCGTCAGCGCTCTTCTTTGTGCCGAGGAGCAAACAGGAGCTACAGCACGGGGATTGCTTCCTGTGATGAGGATTGACATTGTGTCTACTGCCAAGTCTGATACAATGAGTTCAGAGCCATGTTGGGGAGCTTGTACAGGGAAGAGCTGAAGAGCAGGGTTTCTCCAAAGTTTTCAAATTACACTGCAAAAAAGTGATCTAAAAATAAATAGAAGGATCTGCCAGTGGAACAAGTATTCAAATTAGAAAATAAATCTCACTTTACTTGAAATTAGACACTTTTTCTGACCATTTTTCTTCATCTGATCATTTTACTGACCTGCTCAAACAAACTTATTTTACTTATTTCTAGATCACTTTTCCCAGTGTCGGACTAAAGTGGATATAAAAAGGTCTCAAATTTGACTTTGCTAAATCGCATGTGCAAATGTGTAGCATCTGCAAAAGTACATCAGCAGTAGAGTTGTTTTGCAGCATTCTCTCATTAATACACACTTCAAATGCTAAATTAGGTGCAACACCCCCACAAATAGCTACAGTAGTGGCCAAAAAATTACCTAACCTTTTAATCTTTCGGCCATTTTTCATAGATTATGAATGATAACACAAAAATCTTTTTTCCCACTCATGGTTAGTGGTTGTGTGAAGCCATTTATTGTCAAAGAACTGAGTTTACTCTTTTGAAATGATAATGAAACAGAAACTTCTCAAATGTCCCTGATCTAACGTTTACATGACCTCCAACAACTGCCAGGAAAACTGTTCAGGAGCAAAGAAAAACTCACTTCAGCTGAAATACAGGACTTTCTGACAAAATTGATGTTTCTTTCAAGATCCACAATATGTAAACTTTTGATCAGGGACATTTGGCTAGTTTTTAGTTGAAAAGCGTAAACAAACAGGGTTTTTTTTGACAATAAATGGCTTCATGTAACCACTAAGAGAGAAATACGGGTTTTTGTGCTATCATTCATATTCTATGAAATGCATAAGTTTACACACCCTGACATAATGACTTTTGGCCACAACTGTATGTGCTATTTTCCAGAATGCACTCACTATTTAGCAACTGTCTTGATAAGCTACGCTCTAACAATGGACTAATTGTAGCCTTCGTCTTCCTGAAGCCCTAAGGGGGTCCGGACTGATGCCAGCACTTGCTCTAATGGCTTTTCATTGTAACCTTTTTGCACCTTTTTAAGTTATTGGACACAGGCTTGTCATTTTCTTATTCTAATTCTTCCAATCTTATCCGTAAATAAGAGTTGAAGTAGATTTCAACGCTTATAAACTGTCTGAGTTTGCACAAATTCTAAACTGAACAAGCAGAAGGGTCCATAGATTGGACAGAGCTTGAAAAACAATAATAACACTGATCTTAAATGGGCTGGACTCCAGTTGGATGAACTCAAAAATAACTACGTCTACTTCTTATTACCCAACACCGCTAACAATATAAATTTAACTGCAGACAAGCCTCTCGTTTTGCACCTCGCACAAATCAGACGTCGCACCAGACGCTGTTCTCTCACACTCCTCCACAGACTGCAGGAGTGAGGGGACATTTAGTTAGTGGAGCATATTGTGAAAAAGATTTTTAACTGAGAGAGTCTACATGTGCGGAAAGGAAGAGAGGGAAAAGTGACTGAATTATTTCATAATTATTTCAGCTGGCAAAAAGAGTAACAGTGCAAACTATTTTTGTATTTTTTTTCGTATGTGAAGGGCTCACGCAAATCCAAATGCATTTTGTTTCACGGTGAGAAGGTGAATGCGAATCAATTTAGAGTAGATATATCAAGGTGAATCTTTTGCTGTATATTATTGGTATAAATATGAAAAAAATGTATTTGTTTTGTTTTCATACAAATATGAGTCATTTTATGCATAAAAATGGCCAAAATATATAATTTTTTCAGTGACAAAATCTAAAAATCAGTGTTTCTCAATTATTTTCTGTTACACCCCCTTAGGAAGTAGAAAACATTTAGTTTTTGTAACCCACCCAGGAACCATGATGACAAAATCGCTCATAATATGCTCATAATATGTGGGGCGTCTCTCCCACCTGGTACACAAGTGGGAAAGAACCAGCAAGAAGGTATCACTTTGTAGAAACCATCTCAGGTTTAATCTTAGGTGTAGACAGAGCAAAGTGATCCCCAAATGCCTTATGCAGAAAACCCTTGAGGCGAGTCACAGAGCAAAGAAACTACAACATGACTATGTTATGAAAATCCTCAACCTGAGAATCAGACGGCTAAACCACCAAATATACGATAACGACTTGGAGCTAGACAACATTCAAGGCAGGCTAAAAAGGTGTGTCTCTGAAGTAATGTATCTTGAAATTAGCAAATTTACAGAAAAAGAGGCATTACGTGAACACCATAAGAGTAAAGAACGTCACATAAGGAAGTTTCAGGGTCTAATAACACAGAATCAACCACGTTTCAATAATGAGGATGAGAGTAGCCAGACAAACAAAGGAAATCGGATCAAAAATCTGTCAAACAGAGAACTCTCTCAGAAGAAAACATACTAGCTAAAGGTCTTAACTTTACTGTCACTCCCAAAACAGATCCCCACAGTAGACGTTATACAATCCTTTTTCAGTTGGAGCTGGTGCCAATACAACTCAAAGGGAGAGAAACTGTCAGAAAAATGTCCAAATGTTTTCCCTGACAGTGATTGGATTCACAAACCTGCCATATTATTCTTATGGCTGAAAGTCCTTTCTATTGGCCAGCATCACACAACACACACATGTTTTCCAATATTGTCACCACTTTTGGCCACCTTTATGAGAAAATAGTTAGACATTGAACTTTGTGACAGTTTTTGTTTCAAGCGGATTGGCCCAGGAATGACAGAGAAATGATCAATCAGACGATACATAAGACTAGAAATCCCCCCTTCACCTCACTTTTAAACTATAGGCTCTTCAGAATGAAACCTAATAGCCAATAGCTCGTCCTCCTCACCTGCTGCTCCGTCTGGTTGACCCCGATCAGGAAGACCAGCTCCGAGAGGAACATGGCCGCCGCCGTGTTGCAGTTGATGCTCCTGGTGTTGGACTTGAGGCGCAGGCAGCACAGGGCCATCACGGTCAGCAGCAGACACAGCATGGACAGGCACAGAGAGGCGTAGGAGACCAGAGCCAGGATCTCCAGGTCTCCCTCCAACTGCTGCTCGGGAGAAAGGACAAAAATATACAGGTTTATGGTTATCAGATGAACAATTGGAACAGCTGTGTGTTTCAGCAGGGTCAAAGGGTCTGTGTTCTGCTAGACTGACTATTTAGTGTTATTAACCGTGTCATAATGTTGTTCTTTCATGATAAACATAACTGGAGTCGGATTTTGTTTTCAATCAATCAATCAATCAATCAATCAATCAATCAATCAATCAATTAAGTTTATTTATAAAGCGCTTTTCATACAGAGATGCAACCCAAAGTGCTTTACAGATTAAAAACACATTAAAAACAGAAACATCAATTTACACACCCAACTCCCACCCCCCACATATATTTACAAGTGCATTCACCTCAGCGTTCAGACACCCATCCGAACACACACATGCACACACCCACACGCACATACGCGCACACACACACACCATTAGTGTAAATAAAATATTGTGCGTAATATAAGTAGTATAAGTGCGTAAGTCAATAAGTCAGGCTGAATACAGATGAACCAGGTAAGGAAGCACCATCAGAGGAGCCGTCTGCGTCGGGAACAGCACATCAGCTCCAGCCACCAGGCACCGAGCCAGGGCACCCAGAGGGGGTTTGAGTTATCCTGTACATTCACTCTCTCTCACTCTTTCATTTGACTAAAATATTCAATTCAGTTCAGTCATCTTTATTGTCACGTCTACTACGCGTAAAGCATGTGCAGATTATCTACATTTTCTGTCTCTCAATGACCTCCTGAACCTCTCAGTCCTGCAGCGCATGGAGAGTCGGCTGCTTTGCTGGGCCACCCCATGCAGCGGGTGGCTCCTGTTACTGAGGGTGGACTTCCTCATGCTCATTCTTTTCTCCACCAATTTTCCAACAGAGTCCACCGTCCTCCCCAACACTGACACACACTTCCTGACCAGTTTGTCCAGCTGGTTCCTATCCCTGGCTGTCATACAGCTGCCCCAGCACACACCAGCTAAAACACTGCACTGGTCGCAACCGACTGATAGAAAAGGTACAGCATCTCGTTACCAACTTGGAAAGATTTTAGCTTCCTGAGAAAAAAATAATCAACAGTACTCTGACCTTTTTTGCAAGCTGACCAGTCCAGTTTATACCCCAGGTGGACACTCCGATCCAATCAATATATACACAATTTTAAATGATAAAATAATAACCAGGCCAGGCTGATCAAAAATACTTTAAAATACAGAATGAAGAATCATACTGACAAATGAGTTTATGGAATGGATAAACTTCAGCAGCCATCAACGAAAAGAAAAGAGGTAACATATTCTGTCAGACAATACACTTGGTGAAGAGGAGGAGATTGAAAGGCTTATGGTTCTGCTGCATGGGAGGCATTGAAGCAAAAGATGGTGCTAAAATGCTAAAAACTCTTCCACCAAGGCACTGTCCCGGTCTCACGCGAACGCACAATCTTCTAATTCTAGGGAAAACTCTATAACTTCTAAACCTAAACATTGGCTTCATCACTGATCCTCTGTACTTTCAGTTTCCGTAAGTAAAGCGCAGACGGTTTCATTTCAAGTGCAAGATAGTTCTTCTCACCAAGTTATTTTTAGCAGACGAATATGAGTCCCTGAGAATGTGTTATTGCGGTTTGAGGAGGCAGAAAGCGGCATGGGATGAGAAAAGTGTAAGAGGTTTAGTGAATGTCTATACAGCAGGAGCGACAGGGGGGAGTCACAGAGGCTGATGAAATGTTACAAGTTTGAGAAGTTGGAAAGTTGGACTGAAATAAGGTCAGGACACGGGTCAGGAAATTCTCTTTAAAGATGAAAGGCAAGCCGTGTCACAGCCGAGCGAAAGAGGGCTCTCAAAATGGCATCCATAATAAGAGCTCAGGGTTGTGATGTCTAAATGTTCTGGGGTTAGATTTCATAATAATAAATAATGGAGATTTTAAAATAAAAGTTTAGGGTTGAAACAACAAATTGTTTTTAAAGGAAGGGTGTGCAAGAGTTTCTTCTGTAAATATTTTATACATTTTACCTAGAATTATAAGAAAACTCTCCAATAACAAGTCCTCATTAGTGCTCGTCCTTCAGGGAGGAGACTGCAGAATCTACGATCCAGGTCCACTCGACTGAAGAACAGTTTTAGCCACCAGGCTATCAGGAAGCTGAACTCCCTCCCTTCCCTACCCTGCTTCCAGGAATGGCACATAGAGGTTATGCGTGTGATGTCAAAACATAGCAACATTTTTAATTGTTATGAATTAATTTACTACTCAATTTTCAACGTTGAAGGTTCTATTTAAATGTAAAATGTGCTCAACCCAATAGAGGTCAGGATTGTAATGTTATATCACAAAGTGATATAACATATCACTTTGTGAGGTTGTTCCATATTTAACTAATGGAGGTTTAAAAAGGTAAAATACTGGAGTAATCGTTCATTTAAAATCATTCTGACACGGCAGTGTGTTCGATGTATTTACCAGCAGTGACTCAGCAGCTAACGGAGCTGTTCCACTGCCCTTTTCTCCACTTTTATAACCCTTCTGTTTAATGTTACTCTATGGACGATGTTTGTGAGAAGGCTCTGGCTGCAGATGAAGGAGGGGCACATGACGAGTGGAGCTCCACAGGAAATGACCACACCTCCACAGGACAACACTAGCTTAAAAGAGTCCAAGCTAACCCTAAACCTATCCCTAATCCTAACCTTAAGGTTAGTGGAGTTTACTAAAGTTGTGTTATTGGGATACATTTAATCAAAAGTCGCAAAATAAAAGTGGAGGTGACTTTTCCTGAAGCTCCACTCGTCACATGCTCCTCCATCGTCTGCAGCCAGAGCCTCTCGACTACAGTGTCCGTAATACAATACATATCCCAAAGAAACATGAAAAATGATCTTATAGATGCACTAAATAGACTTTTCTATGCTGAATATGTGCTATTGCAGTTCTGTACGTTCTGAATAATCCATGGGGTCAAACAAGCTTATTCAATAAATGTTAATATATTATTTGCGTATAACGATACAGGAGCCTCGATACGATACACGTAATTCCGTAATGATACATTGTCGATGCAATGGGTGGGTTTCCATGGTAACAGTGAATTTTCTCCTGTCTTTTCAAACCATTAAGTGCATCCTTCAGACGTTTTGGTGCGTTCCAGTTGTGGTCGGAGGTCGGAACTCTGAGCTGGGAGTAACGTTTCCTCCGAGTTACTGTGTTCCAGTTGTCAGGTCGGAAATTTTTATGAGATAGTGACACAAATGCATCATTTAAGATACAAAGTTGGTAAAAGTCAGCTGTTCATGCCCCTAACTAACTTA
>OMNZ01072658.1:0-21592 GCA_900303255.1 Lesueurigobius sanzi | reverse complement strand
ACAAAAATGGCTTCTTTGACTCCTCTCTCCAAGTATTTACTTTCTTTCGATAAGACCCTAACCTCACTGTCCTCAAATGAATGTTTGTTGGCTTTCAGATGCAGATGTACAGCCGATTGAGGGCCATTCCCGCTGGAATTCCCTCTTCTGTGTTGGCCAAGCCTGGTTTTCAATAATTGTTTAGTCTCCCCGATATAATGTTCTTTGCATTCCTCTTCTTTGCAATGAATAGAACAAACCACATTGCTCTTTTTGTGGTTTGGGATCTTGTCTTTAGGGTGAACTAGTTTTTGTCTTAATGTATTCATAGGTTTGAAGTAAACTGGGATTTGATGTTGTCTAAAAACCCTCTGCATTTTCTCTGAGACTCCAGATACATACGCTACAGCTATTCCTCTCCTTTTTGGTTCTGTCTCCTGTTTGTCCTGTTCTTTAACTAATCTTTTCCTCTGGGCTTTGCCAAATCGATTGGCAATAACAACCTCAGAGCGACTCGTTGTCATGCAAATGAGCCTGTACTCCTGGGAGCAGCAGGGCCATAGGCAAGTATCAACGACTTAGAGAGTAGCTCAGGGAGACAATGGACCCTCGTTAAGTACTTTACCTTTAGCACTAAGAGAGGAGGGGCCTAGAGGCGGACTCCTCCTGCTGGTTCACTAGCTTTATATACCCACAGCGTGCTCCAGACCTTCAGTAGCTGATGACGATCTTTGGAGTAAGATCGAAACGTCCTACACCTCAACTACAGAGTACAGATGAAGACTGAAGAATTTTTGCCTACGATGAAACTGTTTTAGTTTAGGATATTGAATGAAAACGGCAGCACGTGGCTCAAACAGCGATGTGGAGGAGGCACCGGTGTCTCAGTCAGTTAGAGCACAGAGGGAGAGAGATGGGAAACGGCGGGAGGAAGGCACTGGGCAGATCAGATATGCGAGGAATGTATCGATGAGAGGGATAGAGCCTTTTTAAAGGGCTATTTTCAGCGCGTGGCATTAGCGTGACTTCTCAGCACCGATAAGAGGACCGAGGAGGTTGAAGCTTATCGGTCCAGGTGGACCGGCTCACGTGGCCCCGGGGCCATTATGAAACCGGGTTTCGGTACCCATCTCTATTCCCTATGGCCCTGCTGCTCCCAGGAGTCCAGGCTCATTTGCATGCCAGGTTTCTCCATGTAGGTTTCGCTCTCAGGTTGTTATTGTCAATATAGTAATAGTCCATAATAATAGTCCAATTTGTATCTGAGTCCTCCATTGCGATTCATAGCTGGATTTTCCTGAATTCCTGAATGAATCGCATAACAAATAGTGGTCAAGAGAATCATGATTGGATTGATTATTTTTTTGCCTTCCATATCACTCACATTTAACAATCTTGGTCAGAAAAAGTAAAAAAAAAAAAAAAAAGCATTATAGTGTTTTAGTGTGTGTGTTATAGCTTCTTATAGTGTACAGTTGTGGCTAAACGTTTACATACCCTTTTAATCTTTTGGCCATTTTTCATAGAATGTGAATAATAACTAAATCATATTTTTTCCACTCATGGTTAGTGATTGTGCAAAGAACTGCGTTTACTCTTTTGAAATCATAATGAAACAGAAACGACACAAATGTCCCTGATCTAACGTTTACATGACCTTCAACAACTGCCAAGAAAATTGTTCAGGGCCAAAAAAATTTTTTTAAAAAATACTCCAGCTGAAATACAGGACTCTCTGAAAAAAAATATTTGAAGATGCACAATATGTAAACTTTTGATCAGGTACATTTGGCTAGTTTCTAGTTGAAAAGCATAAACAAACTTTTTTGTTTTTTTTTATTTTTATATTTTTACAATAAATGGCTTCACGCAACCACAACAGTGAGTGAAATAAAGGCTTTCGTGTTGTCATTCATATTCTATGAAATGCATACGTTTACATGACATTCTGCCAGGGGATGTACATTTTGGCCACAACTGTAGGTAACATGTTCTGGCTTTAATTTATTTGTTAAATTGAAATTAGATTGAATGTAAAAAAAAAAAAAAAAAGTTAAAAATAGTTCACATCAGGTGCTCTCACACACACATACACAAACACACGCACACGCACACACCCACCCACACACTGTCCCTCGTCAGCTGCACCATTTTGGTATTTCCGACAGTAACGTCCCGGGTCGACACATTCCGTCTGACCCTCTCTCTCACAGGTCTGCCCCAGTCCCTTTGTGGTGATCCGGACCAGGGACCATCTTTTGGACTCAGGTATTTGGACTTTAGCAGGACACAGACAGAGAGAGGGAGTGGCTGCTGCTGTTTGGGATTATGAAGATTAAGCTTTCCATTCACACTATGGGAGCACTGGGGGCGACATGAGCGCAGGAGGCATTCAATTGTTTTACAGTTTGTTTTGGTTCAGAAAGTCATCTATTTATGTGCACATTTTAGACTCCTACCAGCAAGTGCTGGAAAAATAACATGTTTATATTGTGGCAATTCTTCAAAAATATGAATTGATACTGCATTGGTTTTCTTGCATCATCATTTGTTGCATCTGACTAAATCTTATAACAAATGTTTGTTGTTGCAGTTTTCTTGGCTGACAAAGACTCAAGATGTTTGAAAAGCTAATCGTATTTCTGGGGTGAGTAAACCTTGTAGCAGCCATGACACAATACAATTTAATTGCTAATTGCTGTCTGAAGTTGGTAAAAAGAAGACTTTGATACTGTGGCATTAGTAACTAATGGGTCATTGACCCCATGGGTCAGTTGACACTGTTAGAAGGAGTTAAAAAGACTTGGCAAAGCATTTTTGTTCTCTATGCTTTCAATAATATGTTAACTGTGATTATACTATCTTTTGATTATTCTTCTTAAAGTAGCTTTAAATTGTGGTAGGAAAGGTAAGGTCCCAGTGCTCAAGCCCTATTGTACCTAATTGAAAATCTGATCTAATAAAATAAATATATTGAAATAATATTGAACGGTTATAGTGCTATTGGCAATATATGTAACTGGGTTTTGGGTGAGTAACATTTTGTACAGGTATAACGTTTTGACTTGTAGGTCATGAGGGCCCCTACTTACAGTAGCTTCTGGGGAGTCCCATCTTAAAACAGACTTTTTATTAATGTTTCAAGTTGGAACAATGTAATGGACTCATGTTTTGTAAGTAAATAAATAAATAAATCCTAAAAATCCACATCCTGTCTTGATTTCAGAGTGTGTGGTTTGAGCTCCAGTGCCATCCAGCGCCCGGACTACGACGACACCCCTCACCCGGCGTTCCTCAACCCCTCGTGGATGACCCGCCTCCCCGATGACCAACCGCTGTCTGAGGTGACCATGCCTGGCACCCACAACACCATGGCCCTGTACGGGGGGATCTACGCCGAATGCCAGACCTGGAGCCTGGCCTCTCAGCTGCGGGCCGGGGTGCGCTTCCTGGACGTCCGAGTGCGTCACGTCAACGGCAACCTCACCATCCACCACGGGGTGTCCTACCAGCGGGCGCATTTCGGGCACGTCCTGGAGGGAGTGGTGGATTTCCTCACCGAGTTCCCCACGGAGACGGTGCTGATGCGCGTGAAGGAAGAGTTCAGTGAGACGTATGACATCTACGCGGCAGTGGTGGACTATATTCACCGCTTCGCCCGTTGGGACATGCTCTGGCACAGCCGCCTGATGCCCACAGTGGGAGAGGCGCGAGGGAAGCTCATCATAATGCAAGACTTCCCCGGTCCAGACCTGGGCATGCGCTACGGGTCCATGGACATAGCAGACGACTGGAAGGTATCAAAGCATAAAATCATTTGTTCACAAAAAAAATACTAAGACACACATAATGACCTGTTGATAGGAATCACTATATTATATTCATTATTAGCCATGTTTTTCTCAGTATTATTAATTTATATAATTGTCATAAGTAGGCTACAGAGGTTACAAATGATGGACATTTTATGATCGTGAAGCAATAGCACAGAAAGAATAGTGGGATTGCCAAGTTTCTTTAGAGCCCACGAAAACTAGGACATAACCATTTTTAGAAAAGATTATGACATTTTCCATTCCTTTAGTTTGGTAAGGATTTAGAAAAAGAAGCCACCACTGGTATCATAATGATTAATTCTTTGGTGTTAATTTACATTTGATTGAAATAATATTAACTATTATAATAGCATTCAGATTCGGAACTATGATTTCAAGTTGGTGACCCCTGTTGTACACCATATAAGTTACTGTAAGAATGTCTCACCTCAAATGCCAATCCTATCATTAAACCAATATGTACTATATGCAGTTATCGCGCACACCACATTTTTTCCTGATAATAAGTAGTTAACCAAACACAAACTTACACTGGAGAGGCCAACCAGGGTGACCACCTCAAAAAGTAGTAAAAGTGGACGAGGTGGGACATGGAGGGACAGACATGAGAAATGCAATTTATAATAGATAAAGACCACTATGTCTTATCTTATATTTAGAGGCTTAAATGGCTGTGAAGTACAACCAAAAGAGGGACAGGTGGTCACCCTAAGCTCAACCCAATACCAATATTGAAACAAGCTGAGCACCGTAAAGATGTTACTTGCCAATGTTCTACCATATTATAGATTCTTTTTTACATCATGCTTAGTCATAATGTCTGCGTGTATTGTGCAGGTGCCCACTGTGCTGCATGTGAAGGAGAAATGGCAGAGCGTCTATAACCATCTGGAAGAGGCTCCGGGAGGGAGCTTGGCCCAGATCTTCCTCACCTTCAGCAGCGGCGCGGGTCTGTTGGCGTTCCCCAGAGCCGTGGCCCAACGCATCCACCCTCAGCTCTACAGCTACCTGGAGTCCAAGAGCCAAGACCCGAACCAGCGCCTGGGCATCATCTGCATGGACTTCCCTGCTGCTCCCATGATACAAATGATCATCGACTTCCAGCTGAGAAAGGAGTTTAAATCAGTGCGTCGTGTCAAGGGTTTACAAAATACCATTGAAAATATCAGGCATAAAATTGTTGCGCAGGGCATTAATAAATGATCAAATAAAGATACGTTCAAAACACTTATAGATGGGCATGAACCTGAGGAGGTATGCAAGTTCCCGCTTCGACAGTTTGCTGAATGTCTCCCCCTCTGTGTAACACTGTTATCTGTACTATCTGGATTAAAGAAAAATAAAACCTGCAAAAAGAATAAAAAAGATAGACTCGAAATGTTTCTAAATTGAAACAGATACTTCCTTCTTCCTTCTTTTTTGGTCCATTTTCTTTGTCACATTTTTTTAAATATTTTAAAAGGCAAATTCAAAACCAGTAACTTTGGTCCTTGTGTTGAACAGTGAACAGCCCTTTGCACGCACAGTGACAGATTCATTCACAAAGAGCAATGTGGCATGAATAAAATATCCACCAAACACAGTAAATACACTGTGTGTCTGTCTGTGCCCATAGAAATAAACTTTGTAGTGGAAGTGATTAAAGAAACACAACCTCTTTGATAGGAGCGTTAACTACTCTGCCACTGTGCACACAATACCAAGTTCTTATGCATTTTTATTTGTTTGCACTTCTACATGTTGAAGCATTTAAGGGACCTCTTTAAACATCTGTCTTAACTGGTATTTTCATTATTTATGCAGCTCTAGTTTTTAAAAAGATAAGTGTTTTTGGCTTGTGACTGAGAGCATCAAAAACCGTCCACTCATGCAATCAGATTATCTGTGAGGGAGTTTCAGCAGTTTCCTCAAAAGTCAGAGTGTTACACTGCGGTGCAACAATTGCATGTATGGGCCTGGATGTCTTAACATCCTGCACAAATTGTGAGAGTCCAAAAAAGAAGACAAAGAAAATTTAAGACTATTTAGGACCTGGACACAGGTATGTGCACTGTGCAGTTCATGTAAATGCATGATTGTTTGTGATTGCATTTATTTTTTATAGAAATGGAGCCTTCTCAAGATGATGTACCAAGGCCTAGAAGAGCAGAAGTGACTTCATCAATTGGTTTGTTTTTGCTTTGTACTCAAACATTCATCATTTCTCACTAGCTGAAGTTTTCAACTGTCAATTTCTGCAGCTGTGGTGAACATCATCTGGTGGATGGTTTTGCTTGCAGCAGTTGGCTTTGGTATGTTTATTATGAATCACACACAGGCTACACTCCAATGTGTTTCTAAAATGCATGCTTAAACCTAGTCCTTTTTTGGTCAGCTGTAAACTCTTATGCATTTTACACATATTTTGTCTTTTCTGGACAGTTTTCTGAAAACCAAAAAATTGTAATTGAAATTCCCTGCTGACCCTCAGAAACTGAAACATATCAAACTAGTCCACCTCATGCAAAGTCCCTTTTCTTCTCCTTTTTGAAGTTAAACAGTTATCTTATGAGGTTAGATGCTCTTCCTGCTGACAGATTGGTTGATTAGATATTTCCAAAAACATTTGACCTCATGTACTACTTAACAGTTCAGTGTGTGTCATGCATTTTTAAACATTATGTTTTTTATAATATTGTACATGTTTGACGCAGGGGCCATTCATTTGAACAGCTGTCCAGTGCAGCCTTGCATCCCCATCTACATGATTGTCCTGGGATCAATCAGTCTGTTCTCTCTGACTTTAACTTACACCAAAAGCATCTGGAAGGGCGGTGCTGTCTTTGCCGTGGCCGTGACATGCAATGGTTTGCTGTATCTCTTCGATTTCTGCTGGTTTATTGCAGGTGAGAAATATCATTACAAAATTTGAAATGACTCCACAGGAATCGTTTCAAATTAGTTAGTTTTTATTTTGAGTACATAATAATAATAAAAACAACCATCATCAAACAGACAATTGACAGTTTCTTGAAAAGGAGTAGGATGAAGTTTAACACTCATAACTTCCCACCTCCCACTCAAATTATTAATACATTGGATTATTCTCTTGATTTGATCAGATTTCTTATTTAGTACAAAACACTATTTGTTAACAATCATAATTCTTCGCTACCCCGATTCATTTTTCTTCATTTTTATACCTTTCAAAAATATTAATTTTAAACCGTTTCCCGACCAGTTGAATATTTGGACATTCTTTGAGCTGCTGTGTTTTACTGCACGTGAAAAGCAGTGTAAATGTTGACTGTTATCACATTAAATCAATCATTTGGAGACCATAGACCTGTGCCAAGGCACCGGTCCTAATCTGCAATGGTTTCAACATGCTGCCAATAGGCTACTTCAAATATTTTAAAAAGATCTTCTATTTAAAGGGTAATCATTCTCTCAATGAGCCATCAAACCTTTCTATTTTTCACTAACATCGGCCACTAAAACATATAAGTTCTATTAATTTTGATTTAAGTCAGCATTGGTAAGCATTAATAACATTTTACACATCACCAGTACTTATTCCCTGTACTACACTCAGTAAATTCAATTTTTGTTGTGCTCTCTCCACAGGATCCATCTGGGTCTACAGTGTCTACCCACCAAACTATTCCAATGACTCCCCTCAGTTCTGCTACAAGCCATTTTACCTGTTTGCCTTTGTTGTCACCACTTTGATTTGGGCATCAGTAGGTTTAATATTCATCTGTGCAGGAGGTTTTTTTCTGTGCACTTGCTGCACAGCTGTAGGAGGCAGCTTGTTGCCAGCTCGTATGCGTTTCTATGGCACAACTAGTGATTATAAACCAATTTCTGGTGATGTGTAAAATCTGTGTATGGGCTCATTACTGGTCAATGGTTTGTGTTTTAATTGGTGAAGTGAGTCTGGTGGGAGGTAAATGCAAAAGCAAAAGTTATTTTCTTTTTACACTACCAATGCAATAGTCATATTATGAGGGTACAATGATGTAATGCCCATAATGTTTCCCAGCTCCATACTATATTAGGAGCACTTGGTAATGTGTATTCCTTTCTTTCTTTTTTAGTTTACCTACATATTACATATTTTTATAGCATTAACTGTTTTTGAACCATATAATAATAAAAAACACAAGTGAACCATTACTAAACTTGCAAAAACCTGGATATTGAGTTGAAATCACGTCTATTAATTTTTACTCAGGCGGTCTTTGGGCAGTCGCCTGTCACTTTTTGGGTCCTTCGTTAGCTCATGTGTTAGCTGTTGCCTTCCTGTTGGCTGTATTGCACCACAGAGAGCATACTCTCACTGAAACACATGCACGCGTGTTTTGTTTTGTGAATAGGTGAATAGGTTTTAATGTCCGGCAGTTTAGGCGTGTGAAATAACGAGGCTGAATGAGCATGTGGTCCTCGTGGCCCCGCGTCCTTCACGAGCTGCTCAGGGTCCCATCGGGAGCAGCGGCTGTCCGGAGTCTGTCCCTCACTCCCACTCAGGTCTGTCCCGTGTAATGTCTTATAATAAATAATAATTATAATATGCTGTCGGACCACAAGAAATGTGACATATTAATGAAAGAAAGAAGTACCGTGAGCTATGCATTAAAGATCTGGGCAAAGGCGGATTGTTTACATGACAAAACATTATTACTTCAGTATAACATACTGAAGTAATAATGTTCCCTGGTGTTTAGTATTTTAAGAAAGTGCATAACCAATGTATTTTTGGGATAATAACCGTAGAGTCAGGTTGAAAGATTTGTGCTTAATACCAGGCATTAAATCCTTCAACCTGGGGCTGTGCTAGTGCAATAATTGCAAATATCCAGACCCCAGATGGAGCGAAAGGAAAGGTTTGTGGACCTCAAACAGATTCACTTGGGGAACCCTGATCCCCAGGAAACATAATAGATGGAGCAGATTGATAAGTTATTTGGCTTCCTACTAGTCTGTGTTAGGCAAACAAAACAAGATCAGTGACCCAACTCTCCCCACAAGATTTGACCCAATGCTCCCCCAGCCGTTTTAGTTTAGTTTAGATTAGATAATACTTTATTGTCAGATCATAGATCTGAAATTTAGTTTGCAGGTTTCAGGATACAGCACATTTCACAGAGACATGATAAGCAATTGTCTGCTCACCATTACACATTTTGATTTTATGTATTAAGCTCCTCATTTCAGGATGGACTTATGAACAAGAGTTCTTCAATATGACCCTGTTAAAGCGTGGCACCGACGCCCTGATGGTAGCAGGCAGCACATATAAAGAGTTCAGAACATGGCTGAAGTCAGAGGCGATGTTCTTAGCCAGCCGCAATGTGATTTAAGCAGCCTCATATTGTCCATCCAAGGGCTGTCCAACAATCTTTGAGCAGATTTTTATCAGTTGTCTCAGTCCAGAGTTAGCAGTGACTGAAAGGCAGCTGTACCACAGTGTTACGGTACTGCAGTTCTCTGAGAATTACAGAGGTAAAAAACAGAAGCAATACCTGACGAGAGGCTCCAAAAGACCACAGGCGACTGAGGAGATGTATCCTTTGTTTGGTCTTTTTACAGATGAAATCAATGTGGTGTTTCCAAGTAGGGCTGGGCCATATATTGTTATCATTGTAATTTTTTATATCATTGAGGATGCGATATAATTAGCATGTGCACTCAGCTGATTTCAGGACCAGTGGCAGATGGAGATCACAGCTAATGCTACGCTCAGCTCCACTCAGAGCAGCATAAGCACTGACTGTGGAGGCTTTAGGGGCAGCTGCTTAAAATGTTAAATGAATTGAAGGATGTGTGTTGCTTGAGCAGATCAAATTTGCATGGGGCTAGAAAAAAAAATCCCAATAGGCGTAAAGCTGGGATTTTGAAAGATTTTATCCATTGTCAATTATATCATCAAATATATCATTATCGTGATGTTTCTTTCTTATATCGTGATACTGATTTTATGTCATATCGCCCTGCCCTATTTCCAAGACAATGAACGGTCCATCATCACACCCAGATATTTAAATGACTCCATCTGTTTAATTGATTCATTGTTAAAGATAATGGGAGCTGTACTTTGTGGTTTTAACCCGAATACCACCTCCTGTGTTTTTTTGGTGTTTATTTCCAAAAGTTGTTTTTGCTCCACGTCACACCACCTTGTCACCCTGTTGGTGCAGCCCGGGACTGTATATGACAGGAGCAGAATCAGTATCATCTGAATATTTGAGTTGATTTTCTGAAGTTGTTGGGCAATCATCAGTGTATAAAGAGAAAAGCAGAGCTACACTGACAGCCCTGGGGGGCTCAGACAGAGGTTGTGATGGCAGAGGAAAGTGTATTGTTCACTTTAACCAGCTGGACTCTGTTGATGAGGAAAGATGCAGATGTTTTGACCTCCAGCCAAAAACCACATGGCGTTTAGCAATGATTAAGATGCCTAATTAATTAGTCTTTACATTATTGCTATTCATCATGGAAATTATGATAAATGGAAGCCAAGTTCTTCAATGTGAAAGTGGACTCGCACTTGACAACCAAATGTTTACAAAAGTTGGTAGTTTTTTTGCTCTGGTTAATTCACCTTTTAAGGCTACAGCCATTTAGCATCTATGAACAATCTGTGACCACGACCTCTTTATCCTGGTCTCTCTTATTAGTTCTAAAACACTGAGCGACCCAACCCTCTGGGGACCTAACCTATCCTGGTCCCCCATCTCTGTGAAAAAAGGCTGGAGACTCCTTTCCTAAGCAAAATCACCAATAATAAGCATTAATCAAATCACTCAATGCAAAAAAAAGGAAGAAAAGGCTGATCATTTACTGGGCGATCCTGAAAAGAAAGTAATGACATGTTATTTGTCCTCCTTAGCACACTGTGATTGTGGAGCGCTGGTGGCAAGTGCCCTTATCCAAAAGAGGCAGCCCACCGAGGTTACACCCGCGAAGACACAGGATCTACAAACTGGTGGAGGACACTAAACACCAGCCCCAAGAGAAGATGGAGCTCATCCTCACCCAAACAGTGCCCAGTGAGTACCATAACAACGTAACAGGAAGTACGATAACAATACTTTTTCTAACGAAGCATGTGTTTTTGTTTCAGAGTTTGGTGGACGAGGGGACACAGTCTATGTGAAAAAGGCAGTTGGTCGTAATAAACTGCTTCCACAAGGGCTGGCCGTGTATGCATCACCAGAAAACAAAGAGATGTTTGCAGAGGAGATAAAGGTTAGCTTTTTTTGCTTACCAGCTTTACCAGTGTATTAAAGTAAAATCTTGACATTGATTGTTTTTTGTTTTTCCGGCAGTTGTTTCAAGAGGGAAAGTCTGAGGAGAGATTACAAACTCGCACAGGACAATTGGTAAGATAATTCATTAATTAACTTACCAGAAACCTTAAACAACTGATCCTGGAGCGTCACCTCTGTGATGGAAAGTAAAGGTTCCATGATCACTAGATCACTAAAGGGTCAAATATGCACTACAGTTTTGTTTTTTACATACAATATATGTATAAATTAATGTTGTCCTCTTTAATATATTGAATGAATATGCAGTGGTTTGTGAAAAAAGACTGATCTAATTCTAAAGCATTTTTATCTATTGTGAGCTTGCTAGGTTTGAAACATGCTTATAAACTCATCCCTGGGAAGAATTTGGATTTTAGAAATTAATTTGGAACAGTTTAACCCATTTAGGCCTGGAAAGCATTACCGCATTTCTACCATTGAAGCCTGGAAAGCGTATGTCATTTTTAGGCCAATGAACTGCATCAGGATAGAGGCCGCGGGAGAGTCTGAATCGGCCCATAGGTTTTACAGCCATTTTTTCCAGGCGTTTTAGCCCTAAATGGGTTAAACAATCTATGATTGTTATAAATAAACAGAAAAAAAATCAGGTATAGGGCCTTTTAAGTTAACAATTTCTGTTTTTTTTTCAGACTGTGGACTTTCTTAAACGTATAAAGCTGGACATAAACCAGATGCCCACAGACGATTTCCAAGTCACAAAAGAAGTGGTCTGCAGGAATTTTCTAAAGAAAGTAAGACTATTCACCCATTTTTTTCTGCTTTGTACAAATACCACTCATGTAAATTAATGTTTCTTAGTTCTTATTGGTTGTGCCGCCTCATGCACTGACCCTCGAGCAAGAGCCACTGAAGGAACTGGGAGACTACTGGTGCGAAGTGACGGTAAGATACTGACAGCTTCTACTTCTTAAGGTTTGGTCCTGTGCCAACAACCTTGACATTCAGTGGGGACCGTGGCTCAGATGGTTGAGCGGACATCAAGTTTGTGGTCCGATCCCAGCTACAATCCAGGTGCAGACAGGGCAAGGCATGTGGTGTGCAAATGAGTGTTATATGCACTCTAGCAACATGTGGCTTCCGAGTGAATTCTCAGGAGGCTGCTGCTCCTCCTCTCCCGTTATTTCTCTATTAGGGATTTGCAGTGTCTTATCCAAATAAATAAATAGCGCTTGGTTACATGACGAGCAGTGAGTTACTGATGGACAGTTAAAAACATCACCATCTGCGGTTAGTTTTTGTCTTGAAGCTAATGGGTAGGGTAACATTAAATAATCATTAAAATAGCTCAGAAATTTGAACACACCTGCTTAGAAATAGCCTGTCTTTAGTATAGTTTAATTTTTGTCTTTTATTTAAATGCTAGCCATTAATAAAAACCTCCTTGATGAGCACAGATGTTTACTCCAGTCAAGTATTTAAATCCAACGTAAAATTTTGAATGCCTTCGACTGTTCATTATGTGTGAAAACGAAGGCGTAAAAGTCTCGAAGGATGACGAGTCCGAGCCATCAGTGTTAGAAATGCGAATTGGAACTTAGTATTCACATCTCAATTTTTTGCTTCATGTTCAAGAAACACTGCAGACAGCGCACTAACCACTGCGCCACTGAGCCATCCAAGTCTGCATGTATGAAAATGTGTTTTTCATTTTTGTTTCAGGTGAATGGAATGGACACAGTGCGGGTGTCTCTGTCCATAGTGCCGTATGAAGACTATTCTGCCAGTTATCAGAAGCAGCTCAGGGCCCAGGTACTGCAGCAGGCGGAACCCGTTTTAGAGACTGATTTAAAGACCGTCTGTGACTTGGACTCTGTAAATGAAGCTAGTGAGACCTCCACATCAACAGCTGCCACTGAAGTCACAACTCAACCATGTGACAGCCCCAAGAAGGAATAATGGACTTCTTGTAATAAGCAAATTTGTTATAAGCCATGTAGAAAATGTTTCATATTGTGAGCAATAAAATGTATATCATGAAATACTATAAAATGGCATGAGTCTCTCAAAATGTTTAATCTTCACAACACAATAAACATAATGCTCAAACGTATCTTACAGATGTATATTGCCATGTGTTGCCTTGTTTGTAGGTCAGGTATCACATTTTTAACTTATCACATATCAATATGTAGGAAACCTGCTTACTCTAATAAATGTACAAATTGTACAAGGCAGTGGGAAGTGAGACAATTTTTTTTTTTTAAATGGGTTTCTTTTTCTAGCATTAGTATGACTGACTTGATTCTCCGGCAGTTGTATTTACATTATTAACAAATGTGTGATTATCTGATGAATTGTGATAAATCTACTGCTTTTCTGAGTTAAAAAGTATTTGTACAAATAATACAGTATGTTAACAGCTGCCAAAAAGCATGCCCTGCCATACAAACAAGCCTGTTCTGTTCTCACAAAAGGAGGTGGTAAACATGTAGTTATGTAGGCAATAGTAATCATTTAAAAGGAAAACATTTGCAGGGGTCATACTGGGTCCTTTTGCATTACCACTGATGTGTCAGAGGTCGGTTAATTTAAGTCACACATGTGCGTTGCATTTTATAAAAGACGCTATTATGACTAATTTGTTGCAATAGATATGTGACCTAATGTGCAATAGGAACAAATACATTACCCAAAACTACCATCTAACACAAACGCAGGTTGGAGGCCAGCATAAAAAATAAAAATATGCTGTTCTAAGTCTATATTGTGTGTTGTTTGTTGTTAGGGAAATCAGGACACCTCAAAAGGTAAATTCCAAAGGTTGTAAGTAAAAAGTCCATCATTTTTGAGGTTTCAGAATCAGAAGCCATATTTGGCCTGGGTCTGTCGCCGTGTCATCTTGTTCTCTGCCCAGGTGTTTTTCAGCTCCAACTCACGCTCCTTTGCCTACAAGGAAAGATGGTGAATGCCAATTAGATTCATAATTGAAATAATTATTCACCTAATAAAGTTCAAATTCAAGCTAATGACTATGTTTTACTATGTTTTTACATACAGGACAGGTCTTGCAAAAAAAAAAAATCTGAACTATTTCAAGCACATACCTACAATTCTACGGTTGACTAAAATCTTCAGAAATTGTACCTGGTGAATGAGATATGTGATTTGGTGCTTGCGTCTCGCCTGCCCAGTCGGCATTCCTCCTCTTTTCTGTAAAAAAAAAGAAAAAAAACATACACTTGAAAAATGTCTTGTTATGCTATTAACTTAATAAAGAAAAACAACTGGGAAATACATTAAAGAGTGTTCACTGTTAAGGTTACCTTGCTAAAAGATGATCGGTTTTGCTCCTCAGTCAAGTTCTTGGTCAGCCACTGCTGGGTGCCACTCAACTGATCATCCCCTTTAATTTCCAGAAATGTTATATCCTCTTTTCCTCTGTTTCTTTTCCCTTGCAACCTCATGAACTGTGTAACAAAAATATCTATTAGCATGAGATTATCTTCACTACAATACTGATTTTTAGACTAATTCACAGCTTAATAAACAAAGTAATGTTCTTACAGCTTCCTCATCAAACATGGCTGAGTTCCCAGGCTCTTCAGATTCTTCTGTTTCCGTTTCTCCTTCTCCTTCTCCTTGACCAGCATTTGGATCTTCATAATATGGCTCATTGTAGTATCCCTAAATATATATTTTTTAAAAAGTTTTACCATTTTTAATATTTGTTACATTTAAAGCACACAGTGTCATTTTATTAGAAGTTCTATAACCTGAGCTGGACCAGCCTCCTGATATTGATCGTACTGTCCTCCCCATGCACCGGCGACCTCAGGGGCTCCACAAAAATCTAGCGGTGCATCTGACTGGCCCGGTCCATCAGATGTCCCAAAATGAACAGGATCTATCAGAGCTCTGGGCTCAGACTCTACCTCCGGGACATCAGCAGGAGCCGGTTGGGAGTTGTCTTCTAGTGAAAAGTAATTTTGTGGGTTTATGTCCTCTTCATCTTGATCATCACTAGCTATTTGTCTTGCGAGCTGCATGGCAGCAGACTTGGCAGCAGCTTTGATAGCAGAGGGAGACGCACTGGAACTAAGCAGCGCTGAAGGAGTGCTGGGTTTTACAGCTTTAGGCTGTTGTCGTTTGGTGAGCGTGTAAGGGATCAGCGGCCTGTCAATCTCTTTCACTGACAGGTTTTTGGGCTGTGGCAAAAGAGAGGACAGGCCTGTACCACCGCCCTGCAAGAAAACAGATTATAGTTTTTTAAGTTATTTATAGTTATAGATTATAATAACTACAGTAATAATGCCCATATGTTGAAGTTGTATACATTACCTGAACTTGTTTCTTTCTCACTGGTTCATCATCATCCGAATCGGACTGTGAAACAATGCATTTAAATTAAGAAAGTAAGTAATAAAGAAGCAAATATCCAGAGCATTGTCCAGAAAGAATAAGCAAATACTCACATCTCGTTTCTGAATCTGTGGTGCAGAAATCCTGACAGGTTCATTTCGCTTCTTAGGCTTGGGCAGAGTAGAAAACAAACCTCCTTTTGAAGGCTGAGAGATAGACTCATTTGAAGTGCTGTTCTCAGCCACTGTGCTTGATTTTGTTGTGGGTTTAAAGCCTGATCTAGAATTGTCCACACTGGGCTTTTTAGGAGCAGGGAGGGCAGCGAAGAGCCCCCTTTTGGTCTGCGGAGGCGAGTTGGATGTCTCATCTGAATCACTTTCATCACTGCTGCCATAAGCGACTAAAGACATGTTTACCAAATATGTTAATTTCTAATTTGATGCAATGACTTGTGTACATGAAGAACCACTTCTCCTCGGCGAAGAGTCCGCTCAAAATGCTTTTCTTGATAATGTTCAAGATGAAGGTATGATGCTACTAGGATATTTATCAAAAGCGACGTTCTTGAATTAAACAAAATAAGCTAATTCTTTAAAAACAACAACTACAAGCATATCAATGAACGAACTGAACACCACAGCGCTAACTTGAGCTAACTAGCTAAAACCACGTTAATATCAAAATTACTTTTTGTTTTGGGCCACACTATTAACTTAGGCCTACGTTTGTATATAAAGGACTATAGAAAACAGCGCATTTTATTACCTAAAACAACGAGAAAAACAAGACAGTTAGCTACCGAGCTCGATCAAAACATTAGCATCCATCGTTGATAAAAAATGTTGCACTGCGCAGATGCTTGCGCAGCTATCTTCTTCTTCGTTGTTTACTATAGCACCACGTGCTGCCAGTGCTGCCATCATCTGGTTGTGAAGCGAAAATGTCATCACAATATTTACAATGTTTAAAAGATACGTTGATTTTTCGCGCGCAGATAATGTGCAAAGTTGTGTGTGGATCATGAGCCTAATCACTGTGAATTCTCTTTTTGAACGATTTCTCATGTTATAGGAATAGCCAACTGGCATGATACATCTACTTCAAGTTCTCACACACAATGTCTTTATGTCAATTTTAAACTATGAAATACGTACGTATAATAATAATAATTTTAAAATACCACACGTCCCTAAACCGAGCAGTCCCGTATCAGTATCATATCTTTGGTGCATACACAGAAAAAAGATTGGGCAACTTTTTTCTTGATGTGACAACGTGACCCCAAAAGAAACAAACGATGTGTCCTTTACATCTAATCTGGATCTAATATAATGAAAAGATAATAATAATAATAATGAAAGTTCTACACACCACCATCCATCCTTTTCTTATGCAGTGTGTAGTTCGTTGCAGTACTGCACTTTGCTCAGTAGGGGGCGTAATTAGGGGGCGAGTATTGGGGGCGCGTCCGTAGGTCCGATTCAAACCTAAACAGTCGGAAGACGAGCCAATGCGGAGGTGTTAATATTTAACAACTGTCCCGGGACGCTTTTGTTGCTTGAATTGTTTTATTTTTGTGACACATCCTTGATTTTGTCGCTGCGTTCAGTGCACAGACTCCGCGGGAAAAGTCGCACTCCACTTTTAGCGCGTGGATGATCTGATATTCAGTGGTTCCGTTATTACAGCAAGTGCATTTTTAACAGTTAACTTTCATATTACTGTTTATTTTGCTGTTGCTGCTTTGAAGACAAAATGCCCAAAAACAACCGACAAAGGGAATACAAACCCGGGGATCTTGTGTTTGCAAAGATGAAGGGCTATCCTCATTGGCCCGCCAGGGTGAGCACTGCTGATGGGAGCTGTCGTATCAGTGGTTTATGTTTTTGCAATAATCACAATTACTGGTGTGTTTTAGTAGTTAACTCCTGAGGCCTGACACAAGTTGGCTAACCCGAGTTAGCTTTAGCCGATGCTAGCCATGTGCCGCAAACCCAGCTAACGCCACTATGCTGTGGTCAGGGCTAAATTACTTTCGGGTGATTCACCCTGTTCAGAAAAATGCTAGGTTAAACTACAGTGACTGACCGTCTGTCCTAAATGAATGTGTCTTTTCAATCACCAACCCTTAGCTTTCGGTCCCTATGGGCCTTAAATCGTAGGCCAAGTCTAATCTTCTCGTGGCCCTAAATAGTTGTTATTACACAACGTTACCTGCATGCTACGGTCATGTCTGAGGGGATATGTTATGTGAGGACAGGTATCCAGCAGAGAGCTCCCTACTGTTTCAGCCTCACTTTATGCCTCATTTAACTCTTGCATTAAAACTTATCAAGTCTAGCAACAAGTACTTTTCTCTGACAATTGTTGGCTCTATCAACTAATTTAAATGTAACCTTGATTCATCGGGTGTAACTGTTAACTTTGTCCACACAAATTGACTTTAGACCTGTGGAACACTGTGGAAGTGCATGGAATGGATTTGACCTATTACCCAATTTGTTTATATTGAAGGAAGAGTCTTGCTGAATGAGGCTTAGCTAACAGAGTAGAAAGGAAACACAATATAAGCAAAATGTGCCTCAAGTGTTACTTGAGTTGTTCTCCTTAGCAATACCGCTTATAATACTGTTGGTATATATTATTTCCCCTTTGTCCAGATTGATGAGTTGCCTGAAGGGGCAGTAAAGTCACCCTCAAACAAGTACCAAGTATTTTTCTTTGGGACACATGAGACGTGAGTAAAGTCTTTTGTAGCTTGTCCATTTGTTTACTATTTTGTTTTCATCACGCTGTTGATACTACAGGGCATTCCTGGGAGCCAAAGATCTATTCCCATATGAAGAATTCAAAGAGAAGTTTGGAAAAGCCAACAAGAGGAGAGGATTTGCTGAGGGACTCTGGGAGATTGAGAACAACCCAACCGTTACACATGAAGAGTATGAGGTGGGCGTTTCCTCTGATAAGCCACTGGGTGTGAGCGCTTTTGGAAACAACCTCATAAAATGTACAAAATCATAATTTCTGACAAACAGTCTAAATGCCCAGTACTTGAGGTTTATATTTCAAATAGAATCAAAGTGCCCTTTATCTTATGTGCATTTGTTTATTAGACTTCAAAGAAAGACAATGATGCCTCTGAAGTGGCTGGTGATGTGGAGAAAGTCGACGCAGAGGGAAGCAGTGATGAGGACGAAGGAGCTCTGGTCATCGATGAAAAGAACGAAAGAGGAAACAAGCGGAAAGCAGATGGAGCCACAGATGTGAGCAACAAGAAGTGTCTCAACTGTCATGTAGCTGATATACAGTATAGCCATTACTATTCAGATTCTACACAATTCTGTCTTACTCTACGGTATTTAGGGAAGAGTGTGTTTCCTATGTACGTAGATTATTTAATATTTTCACAAAAAAGTTGAATGGTCATCTATGCTTTTTATGCCCATTATCCTGTTATACATATGTGCAATATAGTATATTTATGTATATATCCAACCTTACAAGAAACTAATTAATTAACAAATGACAATATTAATATAAGACATGTTGTTTTCTGATCCTTTATCAAAGACCAAAGTTAGCTATATTCTGCTACATGTAGACTACATTGATGTTAATATGTGTGTACATAATGGGGGTCAGCTTCCAGACAGCTTGGTGAAACATTGCAGGTTTACATTAAAAATATATAGTTTTTAAAACTAAGCAATTAAGAGAAGTGTCTATTATCTTTTAGACAAAAGTAGTTCATAGTGTTTAGTAGGTCTTAAAAAGTGACTAACTCTGATTCATATCTGCTAGGCGTCTTCAAAGCGGCCAAAGGAAGCAGAAAAAGAAGTGGATTCTAAAGTCGATGGAGATAAGTCCAAAGAAGAAGCCAAAGTTAACAACGTGGATGGACCCAAAGAAACGGCACCGAGTGAAGACAACGCTCCCGCGGCAGAAAAGGTCTATATTAGTTTGTTGTTACATGGTTTTACATTGTTGTTAAATATCAGAGATCGTAAACTAGCTCTGAAGCAGAGCGGTGACTACAGCCCAGATTAACAGAAGGAGAAAGAGCAGTGTTGTCAGCTGCATGCCACTGCTTAATTTGCTCAAAGCATCCCAGAAATGACTTCAGTTTGCTAAAGTTTTAAACCGAGAGGACCCTTATTTATGTAATTAAATATGCACAAGCAACGTTATTCAAGCGCAAATATGGTAGCTGTTTACAAATAAGTTTCTTAAAAACCTTTACAGCAGAGGTAGGCTATATACTGTACATTAACCAGGTCCAAACGTGGACTAAACCTGGTCAAAACCAGGACTCATGAGTGCAGTGGGAAGTGAACAGAAGAAGCAGTCTGCATTTGCACCATGTGTAAATTATTTTTATAACATATTTACAGTATATAGGCATTAAATAGGTGCTTTTTTGGAGCCGTAATGTATTTTATTTGAATAAAAATAAATAACAAATTATAGTTAATTGCATTCTTTTCATAGCACAGCTACTGTATTATTTGATTTTATAAAATCTAATATAAGAAGTATTCTTCCCATATACTGTAAATGTAAATTGACGATATGTTCCACACCTTTGCTTGGCTTTTTTTTTTTTTTTAATTGGGCCGTGGTAGATTTACATTCATGACCCGGTAATATATTATACACATGATTCATTACTAACATGAAAATGTGTTCTAATTGTTGGTTTGTTCTTTTTGCAGCCTGCAACTGCCAGCGCTTAACATGAACTTGTGGAGAAACTGTGAACTGGTGCTTTTCTGTGGGAATTATTAAGCATCGGGAGTTTCCTTCACATTTCAGTTGTTTCATTGATAAAACATGTTTGTATCCAAACAAACAAGATTTTTTTTTGCGATTCGGGGATATCATATATCCCAAGGATATACAGTAAGTTTGCTAATCAGATAAAATAAACATAAACAAAAGTGAGCTTGTGAGGGCTCATTTATAATGGGGTTTGGGTGTATATATTTTTATTTCTAAGTGCAATTACATGAAGACATGATAGGTGTCATAGATCTAAACCTTAGAGGGAGTAAACACTGAATATGGAGAAAAAAATTGAACAAGATGCATTTTTTGGGGAAAAAACTTGATGTTAATCTTGGTGTGCCCTATAGTTGTACAGGCAACTCTCTTAGAATATAAAAAGTGCATTTAATCTTTTTTCCACCTGTATTTTCTCTACTGATATTTAACCATCTGTTGTTGCTTGGTACATAAGTTGCACATTTAGACTTTATCTCCTTTGTGCAAAACTAATTGTGGTTTTTGATGCTTGTAATTGTGTTTTCGCGTTCATGTAGTGCAAAAGCTTTTCTGCATGTGACCAAATTACTCATTTGACTGAGTTCTGTGTGGGGGCTTGTCGAAGACTGGGCGTAGTTAGTACATTTATATATGTGGCCCCATTTGTTACAAAACATTGAAAGACTTTAACACTGTCTGTCTACTGTTCGATTTTGTTGTTATTTAAAGTAAAAATCATTCCTGATTGTTTTTCTAAAGTTTACCCATAATATATTTTTATTTTAAGGAAAATTATGAAAGTTTACTTCAATTTATGTGACAAAATGTACAAACCAGATTCTCAAAACTTCATCTACTGTTTAGTTGGTAAAACTATAACAACTGGAATAATTTACTTTTTTCACAATTAACTAATGCATCTGAAACCCAAAGTGATCGTCTAGAAATGTAATTACCTTGGTCCAGAGGTTTTGTTTAATTCTCACCACAACTTTCAATATTCAATCAATGCCTGCATTTAGGTTATCGCAATGTACAGATTATACATTTTATTGTAGATTCTGGTTTAGTTTTACTTTTTGAAAGCTGCCACTGATCTTTATCTGCTGCTTAGTTTTGAGTCGCCAGACCACTGAATAAACCTGTTGATTATAAAATAAAATACTTTTGTCATGTACTTCTTTTTTGTCATGTATTACCGCCATGTACGATTTTTATTTTTTTACTTGGAGAGACATTTAAAATATATTTGCAGATTGGGGATGAATGGCATGTTTTGCATGTAGAAAGACCTATGTAAATGAATGTGTGTGTCTTGTGTTTTGGTGTCCCTAGAGTCACTTTTCACAATCCACAAATAAATCAGTCTAACAAATCCAAGCACCATCTTGCAGGTAGAATCAA
>OMNZ01072656.1:0-12042 GCA_900303255.1 Lesueurigobius sanzi | reverse complement strand
TTCTCCACTGGCCTTCAAAATGGCCTGCCGCAGACAGAGAGATGGCAGTTTGCCCTGTACCTGCTGGCAGTCTGCCTCCAAGAAACGCAGTCACTATATCTATAGCTCGGAGAACTCCAATGATATCAGCCACTCCAGGCAAAATTCAATGTATTCACAGTTCAGGGTTTGTGCTAGTTTGTTCTCTTAACATATAAACTTTCAACTGGAAATGACTGACCCAATTTTTGTAATAAGGGGTGTAATTATTGCACTGATTCACGTTTCTGTGAAGTGGGAAATTGTAACTTCAGTGGCCAAATTCTCAAAATGTGGCAACAACATTTCAACTTAAGTAACTCCTACACATTTTCCAAATTTCCAGTCTGGTACTTGGCAATATTTTTGCCAAGTGCCGAGTGATTTTTCAATATTAAATTCCTACCTTGATTGAATGATTTTGAACCCAAATAACAAGGCAAAATTTTACTTTTTACAAAGGCATCCACTAATAACAAAACTAAACAAGATATTCAAAATCGCCTCTGAACATATCTTTGTCACTAATATATCAACAAAATGAAACCATACATTTAAACCTGGCTCCCATTATTTAGATTATGCCACTAAAAATAGAAACAAACTTGCAGGACATTTTCTTCTCATATTTATGTCAGTAATACACAGCAACAATGCTACAATCCCAGTCGACAAACACCATTATATCAGTGTGGACAGCTGTGCAGACCTGTCTGTGACCGGGCCGAGTAGCTGGAACACGGAGCACAGACCAGTGAGAGGTCGGACCAAAGAGTAATTTGAACATGCTGCCAGGTGTTTGATAATCAGCTCATTTTCACAATCGGATCCAAGACGCATTTGTTTGTTAGTGCTCGGAGTTGTAAGAGATCTCTCATAACAGTGTTTCCCAAGCAGGGGTATGTGGACCCATGAGAGGTTAGTAATTAATTAACAAAAGCATCGAGGAAGGGGGGACTCTAAGTGTGAATGAAAGGCCCAAGGGGTACGTGAGACAAACAGCACCGTCTTATATCACCACTGTCTGTAATAGTGTGAAAAGAAAAGGCCAGCAGTGCACCTCTACATGCCATCTTGGTATAGCAGCTACAAACTCACAGGATTTCTGACATGGGCCTCCAAATTGTGAATCCCCAAGCGCTATTTAGTTTAATTCCCATCCCCACTCAAGCACACGAGTGGCACAGCACCGTTATTCATCCTTCTTATTCAGCCAGTCTTACAGCTGTGGAGTTATTGGGGCCTGACTATGTGTTGCATCATTAACACTTCTCCACAGCATTCTAATGCAGCAGCTCTCCACACCTCTCAATTCATTTGTAAGTTAATAATCTGGAGGACGCTTCTGCCAGACTGAGCACTGAGTATTATGGATTATTAGAGACTGAAGGATGCAAGGGAACAGTGTGCTGGTCACGACAAGCATTTTACTCTTGATTTGTGCAGCCATATTCAGCACATGGAGACACACAGCACAGTGCATATTTAAGCAGCAAAGGGCCATGCCAACACTACTCACGCTCATCCATCAGAACCAGACAAACCAGGTGGTCAGGACCCCACAATGGCTCCTTTCGGAACAAATGAATTCTCCACTTGAAGCTTTCGATACAAGTGTCTTTTCTCAGTAATAAACAGCTTAGCGGCTGGTCTGAGGTGTGTCACAGGGACAGTAACGGTGGAGCTGTCTGCTTGTTTGAGGAGCAAGCTAACATATAACAGTGTTACCATAGTAACAGAGAAAAAAGAAAGTGAAGGTGAAAAAGGGAGGGAGCAAAGGGGCTTGGCTGGAAAGAAAATTAATTTGTGTACAAGGCCATGTCACAAAGAAAATTGCATTCTTTGTTCCGACAAGGCCAAAGGAGGAGCAGAACCCTCGGTGGATTTGAGACTCAGGAGTTGCAAGGTAATAAAAAGGTATTTAGATAAAAGAGAGACAGTTTACAGTAGAGCACTGATAGTAAAAGTAAATGCTAGAAACATGAGTGACACACGGGCACTAGGAGGCAGGAGAGAACACGAATGATGCTCTGCATGTCACAGACACTGGAAGATTTCTCTTCTTTGTGCCATGACGAGTTGTCTGAATCCACGCGTCTAAGTAGGTCACGGAGCCTTTTCAGAGTTTTACTCCTCCCCATGCAGCATCAAAAATGCATAAATCCCCACACAGTCTCCCAGGCTGGCTAAAGCACATCTTTAGTGATTCTAATCCCATCAAAGGTACTTCAGCTAGTATGTAAACACAACATAGGCTAAAAATGCCTTCTCTGGGTTATGACAGCTCGTCTCATGTCATAATGAAGCAGGAACTCAGACTCTTCTTTTTATTTTAAATATAGCATTGAAATTGTGTAAAAATGAATTACTATTTGTAAACATTGCTCTATCTCTCCATTAAGGCTTTGGCTGTTCAGTTGATCTGATGATGAATAATTTAATCCGTGGTTACATCCTGGTGCCTGACCACTGAGCCACACATGGAGCACGAGTGACTCACAGCAGTGTGGATGTTGCATGCTGGCTTTTTGTTTGTGAAGACCTGAAATATTTAGTGACGGCAAAATAACTATTCTAATTGACTGAGTTCATATGCATTTACATATTTGTGTTCATTTGTGTTACTTAAGTTATTTTAAGAATATAAAATACATTTAGTTATAGCATGCAATGTTGGGTGTTTGTAGAAGAAAGTTGGACACCATTTTAGACCTAGTTTAGCCTTAATCTAGGCCTGGTGTGACTTGGAAGGTAAAGGTGTTACTTCAAGTTCGTTTGAGAACCACTGTGATAGAATCTTAATCTGTCTCTCCAAAAGCTTGATGTTTATGTTTCAGTTATGTGCTGCAGTGTAAATGGTTAAGTAATGTAGTATTACTTTTGATCCACATGTCTAAATCAGAAAAACACCCAACTATGACTAAAGTATTATGGAAACTATCTTGAAATGAATAAAAGCCCGTACCACCCATAGAAGCCCAAGTACCTCAAGTGATACATTACACTATTACACTACGCACATGCAAGAGAAATGATCTATTTCAGGAAACAGCCGCCTGGTCAATCTAATTCAGGCTTACTTTGGTGAACTTGAATGTGACTGTATGAGCCCTACACCCACTGCTCGTGTCTTTGTCGTGCACCCTGCTGCCCAGCAGCTCCTTTTCATCCCCACCTCCCTGTATCTCACAAAGACCAGTTGAGAGGACGCTGTAGAAGCAAACCCACCCTGAGGCCTCAGCAGAGACTACTCTCCTCACAATGGTCACACGATGTTTATTCAAGTGAAAACACAGGGATATCCTCAACAGTGCTTGCCTGAGGTGCACTTCTAATTGCCCTGTACCACAAATAGGCCAGAGTAGTTTATCACAGAACAAGAGAACATGGTCATGAGCACGCCACTGTAGTCAGCTTCCTCTTCAGCTGCTTTTTCAGGAGCTGCTCTTTCAGGATATGTTTAACAGCTTCAGGCCGCTGTATTGAGCCCAAGTGACATACAACTCGTAATGTGAATAATGATTAGGGGCACAATGATGAATAAATGCGATGAAAGATGACCCCTGCAAATGGACCTGTGCATCCAACAGGGCCTTATGAATAACACAGAGAGCATCCACTCCTGCATCGGCCAAACACACTCACTCCACTTCAGAAATATTCATTATTTTTTATATGAAAGATTTAGTTGATATTGAAGTTCAGGTCAGCAAAGCACCTCAAGCCTGTATATTGTTTCACTGAGGGACATTGGTGTACATATGTACATTGTAATTAACAGTAAGGGGCAGAGCTCAGGAAGTAAAGAGCCAAAAGAATCACAAATGAATGTTGGTGGTGCAGGGAGGGATACAAAGGGCTGTGGCTGTTTCATGTGTTTGATGTGTCAGCGAGGACAGCGCTGCCCAGGGGGAGCAGACACAGCCAGAAGGCCTTTGATCAACCACCGCTTCTGGCTGTGATGGGATAAAACTGACCCCCTGCCCCATACGTTCTGCTGATGCTCCCATACAGGTGCTTAACAATACAAGTGTTCAGGCTGTATTGAAGGCTGTGGGCTGTTCTCTTTTACAATATTCATAAGAGAATGAGATGGTAAGCATGAAGTAAAGCCATGTTCTCAGCTGTACAATATTGGTGACATTATGTAACAGCAACATTACTCAAACTTATTTCATCATAACACTACTTTTATTCGCTGTTATTCCACATTACAGCCAGCAAGGTTTTTCCATGAGCTAAACAAGATAATGTGAAATGTTTTGATCATGAAATTGCACTGGAGAAAAAATTATTCAAACATGTTCTTCATTAAAAATGTCAGCGGGCCGGGGGATTTAAGACACAGAAAAATAGAAACTGTAAAATGACAGGGAGCAGAAAGACGAGGGACACAAATTGCAGCAGTGAGCGTGATAGATAAGGGAAGAGAAGATGAAGAAAAGGAAGAGAGAGGAGCCGGGGAGGAGGTAGAAAACTTCTATCAGAGCTGTGATGATGATGTGGGTGGGAGGCAGAGCGTAGGCACATTCATGGGAGACAAGAATGGAGAACTGGCTTCTGACTCTCATCCAGCGACATGCAGAAAGACACAGACACTAGAAAACCACCCAAAAACACTGTCTCCACATAATGGCCGCTGCACTCATTAGGACAATGCACACATGTATACATATAATAGGTATGCATACAGCACATGTGAGTCAAACGCTTTACAATACAAAGATAGCTCTCTTCTGGTGAAATGGAGATAATAGACGATTCTGAGGTCATTATCTCAACAACACCGATGGACGAGCACTAACCATTGTGCATTCCTCCACTGGTCACCAAGGCAATGGTTTTTCACTCGCATCATGTGCGGTCAGCCTGCAGCTCATCGCCATGGTAACAGAGAACCTGTTGAAGGGCTTGACTGCCTCAATGTTTAGGAGAAGGCTCTGCTGATTTTTGGAGCATCTCATCCTGTAGGTGAGCATTAGAGTATATCTGCCACCGTTTGGCCATCATGTGCTGCTGTTCAAATGCAAATTGAGCCAGACCCACGACTGTACAGTTGTACAGTAACAGTATGACATAAGTGTTTAAAGGGGAGATACCTTGTATTGGTATTTGGTGTTTGGTTTGAGTTCAAGCACATCATGTTCACTATCTTCCAAAGTGCAATATTGTAAAAACTCCTATTCAAACTTTGACATGTACAGTATGTCTTTGGAAATTGCTTCTGTGTCTTTCAGACCCCCCTCCCCTCACTCTCACATCAACAAAAAGCAGCAGCCTCTGCAGTTCTCTGGCTGTAGTATCCTGATGGACTGCACTAGTATCAGAAGGAGCTACAGGGTATTGTTTTGTATAGCATTTCTCTCTGGGATCATTTTGCTCATTCTTCTCTGCTCTGAGAAGAAGAATGGATCGCAAGCATCAGGAACCTGGAAAGGAGTTGAGGACCACTTCCTGGTTACGTAGGGCAGTGGGAGGGGCAAAGATGAACTGGCTGGTGATATACTGATAAAATGAGGCAGACGCCACAGGAGATTAACAGATTATTCATACATGTGTGAATGACTGAAAACACAACTCTAGGTTTGTTTTTAATGAGGGAACAGTATTATAGACCCTCCTCAAGCCGGCACTTCAATATGGTGGAGGGGTGTGAGCACCTAAATTAACCTATAGGAGCTTGCTTTCAGGGGCTAGGTTCCCCTGGTAGGGTCTCCAATAGCAAACAGGCCCAAGGTGATGGTCTGACGACAAGCGGTTCAGATGCCCCTTATGATGAGCGACCCTCAAGGCCAGTTAGGTCTTAGGAGGCAGCACCTGATGCTGAGCCTGAAGGAACGTCGTGGGGCCGTCCTCTCGTGGACCCAGCACCTGCAGGAGGAGCCATAAGGGACAAGAGCAGTAGCTTGGACTGCTGCCCTCACGACCTGGCAACAAATATGCGGAAGAAGATGGATGGGTGGAACAATATTATAATGGACAGCACGCTGAGCAAGAGAGGCTAAGAAGATGTTGTGTGACAAATAAAGTAACTCTAATCTTCTAATAATCCTATGAATTCATATGGACATAAATTCAATGAGGGATTCATCCGGGTAGACACGAGAGATACAGTACATGCGATTACAAATGAATACAGTACAGTGTAAATCATTTTCTCTTCACAAGCTACAACGGTTAAGCAACCTTTCAGGTTAAGCAAGAACACTGTGTGCTCTGCAGAGTCTAAAGACTGGTATCAGACTGGTATGCCTCAGGCTTTTGTGGATCTGAAGTAGATTCATTCAAATTGAGATCAAGATAGTCTGACTAAAGAGTCTAACAGTCAACAAAATGCACTGCATAGATTGTGTGACTAGTAAACCTGGTGAGGATTACAATCCAAACATGTTAAGCCAACAGGCAGGCGACAGTCAGAAGTCTGGAACAAACTAATGGAGAGGGGAATTTCTTAAAAAAAAAAAGAAAAAAAACGTACTGCATTTCACATGAATGTAGCATGAGAATAATTGGGTCATTTTTAATATACTGACATAGCACAGGCGTTCAATTAAAAAAGGAGGAAGCTCCTCAGCCCAGTGTTTATTTCATTTTTTATTTATAATTTGAGTAATTGTTTTGTTTTGCTTCTCATGTTATGATCCTGACAGTGTTGAAGTCGAATGCACTCCTGTGTTCGGCTGCATTGCTGCACAGCTTTGATGTAAATCTTGTAAATAAGTTGAGAGCCCGGGAAGAATAGCTGCTGCTTGTTTTCAGAAGCTAATGGGGATCTACATAAATAAACAATATACCAGAGTATGTGTCTATACGTGCAAATCCTGTTTTGGATCAAACAGCTCTAAGGTCCTGCTGACTCCTCACTGATCTCAGACCTGCCCTTGGACACAAGTGCTTTTATTACAAAAGAATGAACGTGTTTCTCTGAAAGAACTAATCGGTTAGACCACCATTGTCTTACTGTGTAGCATATCCCAGCGCACACTCACCACTCAGGAGAGCTTGTGACTTAGGCAGAAGCAGAGAGTACTCGGCTGGTGAAACAGGATGTTTTATCAGGCTGTGCCAGCGGGGACTTGTACTGTCTGCCCTCTGATCTGTGCTCCCATCAGCTGAGCCAGGATGCACCACTAACAGGCACCTTCACCTGCATTGTGAAGAAGATGCAGACAATATCATAATCGTGGTAATACAGCGCTCTGATGAGAAGTCGGACTGTGCTGTTCAAACTAAGAGGATTGGCTATGATGAATAAACCAGTGTTGTGACTCACAGCTCAGAAGAGGCTCCTGCATTACAGATATGAAAGTTAAATGGCATGCACGGAGCAGGGCTGAAGGAGGCTGAGAGCGGAGGAGCTGGCTGTGTGCTGTTCGTCTGGTCTGCACAAGTGTCATCTGTGCTGCCTGTCTTTTTAGGCACTGGTGTGGAACAGGCCTGACTTGTTGAGGCTTTGAACTGCATGGACGAAAGCTGTGTGTGCCTCTCACCAAACCTAAGACCCATGGAAGGGTTCAGGTAACCTGAATAAAGGTAAAATATGTGCAGCACTCCAAGTTGACTGCTACAGATCAATTTGGAATGGCTCCCATTGATACTCTTTGGGAATGAAAGGGACTTTAAGTGCAATAGTTGTAGCTGATTGGGTGAAGCATCAAACCGGTTTTGTCCAGCAAAGATTGCTTTTAGAAACTCCAACAAGTCAAAATGACATGTCCAAAGTGCTTCTCACACTTAAGTGTGAAAGAGAGCGTGGAGAGACATTCAGCAACTGGCAGGTCCAGGACTCGAGCCTGTGGGGTTTTACATATTTGGGGTGACAGTGACACAAATGGTAGACAGTGTTGTGTTGTAACTGGAGGTTACAAGACACTTCTCCACCTTCCCTCCAGTGTCTGCGTACACTGGTATATGAACGAAAGTCAGTGGTTCCTTGATGTAAAGTACTTCAATCAAGTTAGAAAAGCACTATATAAATGTGACCTTTGACCAGCCATAAGTCCGCGGAAAAGGGAAGCAGATTCAATTGAGGTACCTTCACTTGTATCCTCTCCCATTGCTGGAGATGTTTGTTTTCCGTCATTAGACCATCTCACACTGGACTACTGTCAACTCATACAACCGGACTCAGACAATCAGCAGAGTGTAGGAACCGATAACATAATAACGTCTCCAATGACGTAATACATTTGACCAGTTCAATACAGAAGTACCCCTTTGATATCATACAGAAGTCTATCATTTCAGAAGAAATTTTAGATTTTTTTTTATAAACCAAAATGTAGGCCTAACAGAGTCACAAGAGACTGTGAGAAAAAAGGTCTACAGTTGTCATATTTTTATCAAAAAATCAGAGGGTTGTCATTTTGAAGTAGGACCTGGTTTACTGAGCCCCAACAGAGCACATTGTCCATTGTCCATTTCACACAGAATCCCAAAAGTCATCTTGTTTGAAACAAGATGACAATTTTTTTTGTTTTGTTAATTGCCTTTGTTCATGTGACATCACAACATTTTAAAGAGCCTACAAGTTCAGCATTGTCTCTGTCAGCCAAAATAAATTAAGAGCAATTTATTTTCTCATGAAGGTATCCAAAGGACAATATTCAAAAACCTGTGCTTGACGGTCAGTAAAAAAAAAACTGCACCTCTCCCATTGAGCTGTGTTGGTATACCTGCTCCATCTGAGATTATAACTAATTATAAATTCTAGATTGTGAACTAAGCCTATTTACATGATTTAACATTAATGTTTACCATTATACCAAGGTAAACCAAGAGTGCATACTTCAAAAGTATCAAAGGGTTAATACTTAAACACACAGCAAAATTTTAATTCATTTTTGCCCATTCCATAAAGAGGACCATCTTCCTTTGATGGGTGGGACAGTTATTGCTCTCCAATGACATTCACCAACATAAACAAAGTCTCAAAGTCGAAAGATGAACATGATGTAGTTCCAATCGATTCCAAATCTTTGATTGAGGTAAATAATAATAATAATATAAAATCAATATAACTGTGAACTAGGGTTGTCCAAAAAGTCGATATGTTAATACTAAATTGATGCTAAAGCTGGTATCGAGAAGAGATATTCATTTCCTGTGGTATCGAAGCTTTTGCCATGTCACACGCTCCTCTAAAGCCGGTGCCGCCATGTTTAGCAGCGAGGAAAAAGCTGCAGCCTCAGTCTCCGACGGCTCGACCAGACTAGCAAAACTTTACACTACAACTACGATATCAACAGACTGTCCTGGAGGAGCTTCACAGCCCGTTTTAGTTGACAATGCTAAAGGCATTATATAATTATAATATAATAAATAATATGTGAATTGATTGACAGCACATTTGAAATACAGAACTATTTATAATCTACGTATATTTGCACTGTTAAAAAGGGGGTGTTCTACCTCAAAGAACTGTCAATAAAAAGGTGATTTGTTTTTCACCATATATCGAAATCAGTATTGAGTTTTTTGTACAGAATCAAAATCGACTTTGAACTTTTAGTATCATGACAACACTATAGTGTGAACAGTAAAATGTTTGAAAATATGAAATTAACTTGGCTTGGATTCGGATTTGATTGGAGCAAACTGCTAAAAACTGCCCAAACCATATGATTTGTAAGAGAAAAAGTCTATTTAAATGTATTATTACATTATTGGCTGCATTTATTACATTATTATTATTATACAACAACATTTTCTTCTTGTGAAGCCAATAATGTATTAAGTTAGTATGTTATCGGCCCAACTGTGTTATTACATTATTGGCCTGTTATTACATTATCAGCTCATTACATTTTGAAACTGGTCAAATGTACAGTATTACATCATTGGCTGTAATCACGGCATTGGCCATTATTACGTTATCGGCTCTTACAAGAGGCCGGACAAGTTGGATTTTAGTGAGTTTGCAAACTTACAAATCTCACTGAACTCTCAAGAAAGTATCTTGAGAATTCAGCATGTGTTCAGGTACTTCATTTACTTCTTATACTCTGCTCTTTTAAAGCAGAGTGGATAAAAGCTGAATCTAAAGCTCACCATACAACTGGCCAACTACAGTCCCTTTAATTGTTTGTACATTCACAAGTAGCCGGCAAAAGAGAAACCCAGACACACACAGAATAAAACATAAGCTTCAAAATCCACACTTTAGCAGCACACTCTTCTCATTATTCTTGTTTCCTGCCTGAGCCCTGCAGGTTAAAACACTCCACATTAGCCATGCAACTGCCACACCATAGGACACAAATATTCCATTCTCTGTTTTGTGTTGCATCATTATTTGCATGCCACGATCACTGTAATGAAAAACATATATAGCATGTTCTTAAAAAAAACAAATTCAGATGAAGAGCAAGGTGCGGGAGCATTGACACTGAGTGCAACTGAAGTATTCTTTGACAGAAAGTAAAGGGAGATCCAATTAAAGACGAGCGCCGCTACAGGGTGAATATGTACAGATGTGAGCGTTGCCTTGTGTGGGTGAAACCACAGATGCCAATGCGCCTATTAGAGAGTGTAAGGGCCGAAGCAAAGAAAAGAAGAGTAGAAGATTAGGAAAATGATGTAGAGAGGCGGGCGAGATGCTATATTTACACTACACTGCACACTATTGCTGTTAACTGGCCAGAAGACTGCGCTTCGGATGGCTGCTATAAATAAACCAGCTACTGTACTCTTACTCTATGAGCCAAATGAATGGGCTTGACCAGGCGAGAACACAGAAACAGGACAGGCCCGGGCATTCAAAAACATGGGTGTTCCTTTATATGTCATCCTGTAAATGGCAATGTGCAAATGTACAGTCAATGCCCTGTTTTATCAATGGGCTTAAAGAATATTTTGCTCCGCTGCCGTACACTGCCCAGCACGATTATGTAACGCAGTATATCCACAATCCAAGATAGAAGCGGTAAGCGTGCAAAAATGACTTGTCTTCCGAGTCCTTTCCGGGACTCCAGATAGACTTGAGGTTCAGGCTACAGGACTGGGACTTGGACTCACACTGGAGTGATTTAGCCCTCAAATTCTTAGCACTAACCTCCTCTGCCTCTGAGTTTACACTTTCATAAACAACCTGTTAAGCTATAGTATTAAGATCTGTGACTTGGACTTGGGTTTTAGATGATAACTTAACCTGGGCTTGGGCTGCGTTTCAATGAGTCAGACTTGGACTTGCACATTTCCAACTAGAAATTTAAAACAATTTGAAGACTTGACTCAAACTATTGTGTAAGGCCCAATACAGTAACATGTTTCACAACTGCCAGGGTTACTGTCACAGTGATGCTTGCGAAAACTAACCTGTAAGGTCACAATGGTAACACTTTATAATAAGGGTATATAACTTAAAGGAATAGGCCACTGTTTTCCATACTGAGATATGTTCTTACCTAGGAGCTTCCTGTCAGAAAGGACACAGAGGGTCAGGATGAGTGGCCTCTTATCCCACCCTCTGACTCTCAGCACCAGTGCCCCCCAGGGGTGTGTCCTATCACCCTGGTTGTTCTCCCTCTATACAAACGCTCTTACATCCTCACACAGCTCTGTTTCCATCCTCAAATATGTAGACGACACAACAATAATCGGTCTCATCACTGACAATAATGAAAAACACTACCGTGAGCAGGTCGCCAAAGCAGTCACTTGGTGCCACAACAACAACCTACAGCTCAACACATCAAAAACAAAGGAACTCATTGTAGATTTCTCATGCTCACCCATACCCATCAGCTCTGAAGACATAGCCATCACTGACTCCTTCAAATTCCTTGGGACACACATCAATAACACACCACTCAAATGGAAGCTACACTCCACAGAAATCTACAAAAAAGCCAACAAAAGACTGTTTTTCTCTCAAAAGGTTCAGGGTCAGACACAACATCCTCCTTCAGTTTTACACAGCAATAATTGAAAGCATTCAAACGTCATTCAGTAGTCTGGTACGGAAACTTGGACAGTCACCCGCGCACAAAACTCCAGCCAATAATCAACAAATCATCCAAAATT
>OMNZ01072651.1:0-22402 GCA_900303255.1 Lesueurigobius sanzi | reverse complement strand
CCTCCACAATCACACACAGAGGCGCAGATCCTGTGGAGCTGCCAATCTGCCCTGATCACAAAATAATTCATTAAATACAACCTGTAAATCATCACGATAGTTCTCTCCTGTATGTTCATGCCTTTATCTATCAGGGCCATGCTTGATACACATAAGTCTGCGGCCAGAAAACTACAACCTGCTTAGCTCAGCGGTAGAGCACCCATTCTGTATGTACGAGATCGTGAGTTCGAATCCACCTCACGGCACATGTCTTTTTCCAGTTCAGCCCAAAGTGGTGTTTATGAAGACGCATACAGACACAAATCATACAGATTTACCCCCGAACATCAGAAATGAAGAAAAGAAATAAAGTTTTGTCAGTGAGACATGTGATGGGACAACACAAGTATTATTAATAGAGTCAAAAAATATATAAATGTGTTCGACACCAGGGATCTCATAGGGTTCTGACGTCAAAGCTGTAGCTGCGTCAATGTGCGTCTATAAGCGACGTCTTTGGCAGATTCGCGCGTTCAAGAACGGGGGCTTGAGGCATTCCCAATCGAGCTTAAAGCAGTCCTTCCTGTGGAGCACCTCTACAGGGAGGTGGCCGGGAGGCATCCGAAACAGAAGCCTCCTCTAAATGTGAAGGATTTACCAATACATTTCTGCATCACATTAAAGTGTGCATAGGCAGTTGACCTCGCTCTTCTGCTAAAACTGATAAAAGGGTGTTGTGAACTGCTCAATCCTTCACCACAGATAAAACTGTCTCTGTCCGACTCATTCCATAGATATTATTGAATCAGTGCGGCTCATCCCTCCCTTCATGGCTCACTATAAAATAGCAGACCACTATTGTATATGTGAACATTTTTATTAGCTTGGAAACTTTGTTCCCTTGTCGAATGGCTCCAAGCAAGTCGTTTGCAACCTGTTTTATAACACAGCTTCCCACTCCTGTTGTAACATTTGCATATATGAGGTTGAATGTAAACTCCTCACAGTGAATAATTTGGGAGTAAATGTTGTGTGTGACTCATATGACGGGACATACAGGCGGCAAATTATCTCAAGCTCAAACTATGCGAGTCATCCTCCAGTCCCTCAAATTATATCAAAGGATGCCTCATACAAGTCTTGCTTAAAGATTTTCTTCTGGTGTTCCGGTTCCCCTACCTCTAAAACATGTACAATAGGATCCCCACTGAGACAAGAATGACTGAGTGTGGGGCAGTGGATGGAAAACAACAACTACAATAGCTACAATCTGGCAGTGTTCATTAACATGCCCTGGTATTTAACCACAAGCTAGAATGCCTTTTGATTTTAAGCCCCAACCAAGGCTTTGAATGTTGTAATCATTTGCTCTAGCCATTGATCACTTGCCCTCAGATCAATACATACGGCCTTTAGTCTATGATTATAAATTGGCAGGTGACTCATTGATCAACACTTCTGTGGACGAGTGGATGATGAGGAATGCACCAGCCTCTTTGTTTCTCACGTCCCCAAGAATGTCAGCGACGAAGGGTGGACAGCTACCGGTCACTGATCCTAATGTGGAGTTATGTACCTCTGCACGTTGGAGGCTGGTGGCTCCATTGACGGCTGGCCTGACACTGGGCGGTGGCGGGGCCTTCCAGGGTGTAGCCTTTGTTACAGGAGAAGCGCACAACGTCATTGGAGTTGAAGCCATCGCCAGTGGTGCGTCCATATATGGGGCTGCCTGGGTGGCCACATGTGACAGCTGGAACGATAGAAAGAGACAAAATGTTGAAGTTGAATACATTCACTGGACCAAGTATAAGGTATTATCTACGCATGTCAATATTGTAAAAGAGGTTGGAATGTATGTATGGCAGTTGGGGCGATCCAGGGTAAGAAGGTTTCACACGGACCCCTACCTCACAGTTTATTATTTTTATTTTAAAATTTGCTCCTTAAAGACCCCGTTGACCTAGGGCCCTGAGCAAATTACCCAGCCTCCTAAGTAATGAGCAATAACCTCTTCTCCACTTAAGACACAACCGTTATTTTAGTTTTCTCAATGTGGTGTGAATTAACAAGAATAGCTCTGAAAAGACATTGTTTTTTTTGTAATTAAGTCCCTGCTAATCCAAGCTGGTGGTGAAGTACTTACAGATGCAGACTGGGAGCTGTCCAGACCAGGAATGGTCCTGTTGGCAGATCCGCACGGAGGAGCCGATCAGCCTGAAGCCCGGGTTGCACTGGTAAACCACGGTGTCTCTGTAACCAAAATTCTCTCCAACCACCTGTCCATTCACGATCTGCTCTGGAGTCCCACAATGGCCAGCTGAATGAAGCAAGAGACATAAAGGTGTAATGTTAATGGTTAATATGGCAGCAGGCAGGACCATTTGTTTCCAATTGAGATAAACACCACTGATTACGTCATATTGTGGATTATATCGTTTGGATATAATATTAACCAGAACTAACATGAAAATAAAAACACACATTCTAATAAAAATCTGCCAAATTTATCGCTGTTCCAAATTTGTATTTTGGCTTTAATATGGAAGCCATAATAAATTCTACCCTGATATCAGATCTTCCACAGCCACTTAAAATCTGGGAAATTGCCACTGACTGCGTGTGATTCCTCTAATTTACTCCAGTATCCGCAAACCTGGCCAAGCATTTTATTCTCACCGCGGCTGAGACGCGGCCAGATAGTGTGTTAGATAGTGCTGAAGTAGGCAGGTTGCTGCGAGGGCCCTGGCTATGGTAACCTTGACAGCCGTATCACTAAACAAGAGAGAGGTGCCCTTCCATTAATGAACTGGGCCAATCTCGGACGAGCTGGTGCTACCGGGTTGATAAACGAACTAATACTTCTGCCAGGGGAGCAGTCACTTTCAACAGCAGCCCGGCACAAGTAATTACACATGTCTCGCTCTCTTCTACAGTAGACGGGCTGCGCAATGCTAGCCCTGGTACATTTTATTGTTTAGATAGCTCAACATCGGCTCAAATTGTGCGACTAAACCTTGGCAAGTGTCTCATGGTTCCAGGCCAGCTGAAGATCTATAGCCGCTTTTGCCCTGACAGAAACAAATTGTACTTGGAGGCTTTTCAGCGCGGCAATCTGCTCCGGGGTCTGCACATTTGGACAACTTTTATGATCTTGCTAAGCATTTTTGCAAGTTCAGAGGTAGCCTTAAGTGTGTGGCGCTGAGGGAGAATACAAGGGGCAGTGACAAGTGGAGCACCAAGGGACATCCAGCTTGCAAGTACAATCCAGGCTGAAAGCAGTTCTGTTTTAGCTGTCTCTTTGTTCATCTTAGTACTTTATCTAAACAGTTACGCAGCCTATATTGCATTCATTTTATTCTATTTATTGTAATTTTATTGTATTATTGGTTTCTTGTTCTGTAAAGCATTTTGAATTGTGTTGTCTGTGAAATGTGCTCTACAAATAAACAATTCATGTGCAAGAGAAGGCTTGGAATATAATCCAAAATATGGAATAAACACATGCTGTATCCCAGGTTTTCTCATGTGAAGGTTGTATCAGGAGAACATTAGATACACTTCCAAAAAAGGTCAAAAGTGCTTCAAATCAATAGCAGAATCTAAAAATACTTTTTAGTCATTACTCCACTAGGTTGTTTAACTACCGATCCAGTCAAGACCAAAGTCAGTATTTCCACAACCTGGTGCTAAATTGACTCCACGTTGCCTGGACCTGGACAGTTCATATGCCAGCATGTTCTTGCGCGGGTCATGACAACAATTTTGCGATTCGAAAAGAACGTTTAGCCTCTCCTCACCCAGACAGTGTGTTTCCATCCCACTCCAGAGGCCCGACAGCAGACACTCTCTGACTGTGGAGCCGGCCAGCACGTAGCCAAGGTTACAGCTGAAGATGGCAGACGCTCCGAAGGTAGTCTGGGTGCCGATTTTCTTGCCATTCGGAGGGATGGGCAGGTCGCCACAGGAAATGACTGTGATGAGTCGGAGGGGATCGGAGAGGGGGGAGGAGGCAGGAGAACAGAAGGCATTAAGGTGGTAGATGAAGACACATGGAGAACAAAGTTGGCTCATATTGTAGAAGTCAATGGGCGGAGCAGTCATTTACAGCTAGCTCACTGACCTTACTGTGATGAAAGACTGACCAGGACGATCTAATAGAAACCATAATAATGATGCTGCCTTTGTCCCTAGTACATTATTCATCACGCTGTCTGTGTGACCCCTCGCAATTACAAAAGCTTTTTGGGCAATTTTACTGTTTAAAAGTAGCACCAATGTGTGGTCCATGGCCACATAAAAAGCATTAAATTTGACTTTTAGAAGGAAACGTCTCCTTCGGTTAGAAGTACGCAGATGCAGAGGTGGAACAAGGACGTTGCTATTTATCACAACTATCCACAAAGAAAAAGAATAAGTAAAAAGTGTATGTTCAAAAAAATACTGAATAGTTGAGCCCTACAACAATTTGCACTTATTATGAAAAAGGTATTTATGTGAGACACTGACTAATGATCATAAAATGTTCTCTCTTAAGTGGAGTAACTACTCAACAGCGACTTTCCCTTTCTCAAGTAAATCTAACTCAATACTGCTATTTGCAGGATCCATCACATTTACAAGGTCAATTTGGCTATTTCATCCTTCAAAAGCCACATCCATTGCTGCATGAAAATCTTCTAAACCTGGAGTTTATACACTAAGGTGAGTATTAAACCCCACTTACAATCACTGGCTTATTTAGCATACCCAACAAGCTCAAAATGATGAACAGATGCTTAGCCTCAGACACCTGTGTAATCCCTGAAGTGTCATTAACGGCGCATATACCTGCTTTTAGGACTTTTTATACAGAAAAGCCCTGATGGTGATGGTGCCGACGAGACCACACTCGTTGAAATTATAGCAGAAAAGCTTATGTAGATGTAGTTAGTAATTTGGTATGCGTTGATGTTTTCAAATATGCAAACGACATGTACTTGGTGTGAATAACATCTTACAAAAGGTGCAATGTCAACCGAAATAACTGAAGTTTCAGTAATTTCTATCATCTTTTCAATTCAGAACGACAAACATTGTGATTGCCAATTTCTTCAGAGCAGAAGAAATAAAACGAAATGGCAAAACTCAATCCACACTTTTGTCTCAAGACTGAAAATCAGTTTCAATTGTGCAACAAATTGCCTTGCCAGGTTTTGACTTTATTACTAAATAGACACGGTATCACACTCACTTTTACACCTGGGTCTTTCATTCCTCCAGCTCCACACCCCGTTGGACAGACACTGGATGGTGGCGGGGCCAACGCGGTAGTATCCGGGGTTACAGGTGAAGATGATCTTGGTGCCGTATTCATAGTGAGAGCCGTTCGCGATCCTCCATTTCCCGTGGTCCAGCGAGAAGGAGCTGAGACTGGGGCAGGACACCACTGAGGGGGACAGGGGCCGTACGGCGTGAATGAGAGACTTTTGGACAAAATTGAAAAGCTGATGATGAGTCGTGCTCATTGGCAAAACACAGAGCAAATTTAGACAGACGGATCAAAGGTTCATTTGTAAAAATACCTTGTGAGCACGTTTGTGAAAAGCAACAGATACATTTGTTTCCCTATCCCGATGTTAATTAATCGATTCCTGGCTCTGGTTTTTTTATTTTATACTTCTTCATTATTTTAGTGTCTTGGTTTTAGTTTTACATTTTCTTTGTTTTTCTTATACTTTGAACTTTAGATTCAAATGTAGGAATAAAGTTGTATAATGTTCGATACTCTGCAATCAATGACCATAAATCATTTTGGACTTTGAGACCACAGAGGAGAGAGGCAACATTGACTGTAATTGAATCCAAATTACAATTTAAAGACTGTGATTATTGAGGAAGTACAATTCCCTTTGGAAATGAAGAAATATCACATCCTGTATCTTTGCATAAAACCTGCTAAAGCGACAGAAATGTTTGTTTTTTGTGATTATCAGTTCATATTTCAGTCTGTCTACTGTATAATGTCAAGGCGAGACACCGCAGATGAATAAGAAACACATTTTTAATTGAGTGATATCAATTTAAAACTTTTGCTGTTCATCACTAAATATGAGAAAAGAAAGAATAGCAAGTTCATTTTATGTTTTCATATAAGAAGAAGACTTTAATAATGGATAGAGCCAGGTTTAAATGGATGGTTTTATTTTGTTTATTAGATACAAAGTTTTGTTCAGAGGGAATTTTGGATATTTTGTTTAGTTTTTGAATAAACTAGTTATTTGTGAATAAATCTGGAGCAGTTCAAAAGTTGCCTTGTTTTTTAGGGTTCAAAACTCAATAAATCAGGTTAGGAATTAAATAATGAAAAATCCCTCTGAGCAAGCCTTCAAAATATTGTAATATAATAAGTTCAAGACTGGAAAGTTTGGAGTCTGAAGGTGCTGCTGAAGCGGAGATGTCATCGCTGCAATGTGAGAAAAATCTGAAAAAAAACCTGATAATAAATAAAAAATGAGTTGTGCCAGCAAAACCAACCAACTGTCCACTAGGAACTGTCTTATCTTAGATCGTGATCAGAATGCTTGTCAGAAAACCATTATTAGTTTTTTACCGAAAGTTATTCTTTATGTCTTTCCACTGAAACCTAGTTTACACATACATTTAAACCAAATAATTAATATTATGCCGACACTGAATAAGCTGAAATACAAGTAAAGGAACACTTCATCAGGAACACTTACACTTGGTTTACTTACTTCAAGAAAACAAGAGATCTGGCTCTCAAAGCATCAAACCTAATGAAACACAACTTTTCTCACAAACCACTTTTCACCAAAGCCGCGTAACAACGTGAACCAAATGAGTTTTGAATCGAACTCTTTCTGTTTTGCTGTGAGACATTTTGACGACTGGGACTAAACACAGGTCCCTCTTGTAAACAGCATTGTCAATCACTTTTCACACTCTTTGTTGAGCAGAACGAAATTAGACTTGTGTGTCTTACATTTGCCACCAGCGTCACATCGTTTCTCTCCATACCATCAATCTATTTTTTACTCCTGTCCAAGCCTCACAATACCCAACTTAAAAAACAAAACAACTTTAGCATCTTTGGGGACAATATCCTACAATTGGTGACATTTGCGTCTATGCACACACACAGAATGACTCAACTGTATACCTTCTGTTTTTAGGAGGCATATCTGTCAAAATGCAAAAAAAAATGTGCTAAGCCGTCTCTGTAACTAAGGTTCGATACGGCCCCTGGTCCTGTCCCGTACTCACCAATACAGCGGGGGATCTTGTTGTGGTTGCTCCAGGTGCCGTCTGGCTGGCACACAGTGGTGGTCAGCTCTTTGGAGGAGAGCCGGTAGCCGCTGTTGCAGAAGTAGGTCACCCGTGTGCCCACCGAGTAATCAACAGCAAGCACACCTCCGTTCACCGGAGCACTGGGCACACCGCACGACACCGCTAAAGACGGGGGAGGGGGGAGGAGGAGGAGGAGGACAGCGTCAGTCTGCAGGTTCAGTGTGAAGGTTGGGAAAACTTGTCTATTTTAAACTAATCTCATACAATAAAAGATAATCACAGAGTTGCACACTTCAAATCGAATTAAAAGTCATTCTCTGTCAGAGTACCACTATGGTGATTTATAATTATGATTTTTCTTTTTATCAGTTTTGTATATTTAATGAAGAAAAAAGGTACCAAGAATACAGAGGCTGTTACACTGCGGACATCAGTTCTGCCTGCACGTAGCCAAAGTGTTGTTCTTATACTCAGAAATAACCAACGAAACTACTATTATAGATACTATTGTAGAAAACACACTCACATTTGCTGCTAATCTGTAACTCACCATATACCATTTATGCTGCTATTGTGTTAAATTACAATTTTATTAGGTTTTTTATCTTATTCTATTTTTATGCATGCCTTATAGTTATATCCTTTTTATTTTTCCATAGTTTATAATTTATCTATTACATGTTTATGTTTCATGTTGCACGAGTACACCAAAGAAAATTCCTAGTCTGTGAAACCTTCATTGACAATGTCAAATTGTAAACTCTATTCTGATTCTGATACTAACTATACAAAGAACAAAACCTTCGACATGTTAAATCAATGGCTTTTGCAGCTTTTGATATTCTATGCTGCCTTCATATAATAGAGCATGCAGACATGCACATAGGGCCACATGTGTGCATCACAAAAACTAATTAGAGAAATAAAAGTCAACAGGAGCTGCCGCTGCATACTAATCAAGAGTTAGCAAGTAATTTGAAGGTGTGGAAATTGACAGAGGAGTTGACAGGGATTGATTTTTGTTTCCTTTCACCCCGGCAGGTTGCAGGTTCCCAATCAGACCAGATCCATTTTAGAAGCTCCCAGCACAATAATAGGTTTTTTGGTCTGGGGACACGCTGGTGCCTCGAGCGCCTTGCCTGTCTGCCCGCTGCGCACAGAGCTCCGGACGCAGTGACCAGAAGACGGGGGGGAGAGGCAAGACACGGGTCGGAAATAAGAGGCTGCCAAGGCTGATGAACTCACCTTGACACGCAGGAACAGGGGCGTCCCAGGTGTAGTAGCCAAAGGCGGTCTTCTTACACACAGCTGTGCCCTTTCCGATCAGCTTGTAACCCCTGTCACAGGCCCAGCGCACCATGCTGTTGAGGTGACCGCCCGTCTGACTCACCACGAAGCCATGTTGGGGCGAGTCCGGAGTGCTGCAGTACATGGCTGCAGTGGACAGCGAATCACAAAGTGGGAGAGATGAGTGGTTGAGGATAATATCATATAATATTAGGCAACAAAACAAACAGGTAAAAGTAACAGAGATTTTAAACACATAATTAGATAAAAAAACAACAACAGAGTCTTCATTTAAAGGCTATAAACCACAACAGCTGGTCGAATTACAGCACTTTGTTCCATTCTTGCCTATGGCGGCACAAGCTGGTTGCTTAAACATATGCAGAAAAGCGTGCATCTTCATTTTTATTGTTTCCTCCGTCGAAAATACCCTTAGACTGAAAAAAAAAAGTTTATAACACCAGCCAGTCTGAGCATAAATACTGAAAAAGAGGGGACCAAACACAGCAAATGCGTTAAGACACTCGCTAAATCAGAATTACTATGAGATTGCCGCGACTTAAGAGGAAAAGACACTCAGTGGAGTTTAAGTCAGTTTAAATTGAAGTCAAATCAAGTCAAGATGGGCCTCGACTTACAAAATTCATCACACCGCCTGCTCTCACAATAATACACACAATGTAATGGAGGGACAACATAAAAGATGGATGCTTTTGTGCTTTTCATTATTATTGATGCATTTCAAATGGAAGAGGATTCCCTATGCTTCTTTTGCATAGCACCACTTGCGTTATTAAAGAGGCAATTAAGAATTTAAGCCTTTTTGAAATTAAGGAGTGCAAAACAGCATGCCAGCCTTGTAGTAAGTCTCTCTCCTCCATACAAATATGTGTAAAAACATAGTAAAAGCCATTATCCATAGTGTACATTCATAAAAAAGTCATGCAGAAAAAATTGCAAAGAACAATACAAGTTGTTAGTTATGATAAAAGTCCTGGCATATCCATAGAACTTTCCAAACAAATCTGAAAAATACTATATAAATCATAATAATTGTTGTGTAATTTGTATCATGACTTTTAGTGCCAGTGACTTTTATCACTTTGCACATATTTAATTAAAATTGTATTAATAAAAAAGAGAATGATGATAAGCTGGATACATACTTTGATACTCACCCACGTATCTGATGTGGAAGCCTCGCCGGTTGGTGCCGTGGTCGGAGGACCAGCGCAGGAGCAGCTGGTGGCCTGTCGTGGTCAGGCTGAAGGGGGTCTCAATGTCACCGCTGAGTGAGGCCAGGCTCTGGCTGTAGATGTTTGGACCTGCAAAAAACACGAGATGTAAAAATACATGAACATAAATCACTTTGTTGTACATGGTTTTGGTCAGAAACACTGTAACAGAAGGACTCTATTCTTTAAATATATTATGATCTCAAAACATACCATCAAATATTTCTAAGATGTCAAACTCTTTCTCTGTCTGAAAGATCTGAAAGTGCAGCGTGATGTTGTATCCCTTCTCCACATTAATGAGCCAGGAGCACATCTGCAGGTTGGGATAGTTCTCAGGGTAGCCTGGACTCAGGATGACCCCCGTTGAATCAAAACGAACCTCATGGGCAGGGCATTGAACTGTGGAGGAAAAGAGAAATATTTATGTGCTTGCTACTGCGCACAAGAAGTTGATCAATTTTGTTGAGAAATATTGCAGTAAAACTTATATAGCATTTATAGCAAAATGTACTTTGAACCATGTTATATAATGCTGTTCCCTCATCAAAGGCGTAGCTGGAGTAGTAATTCACTTCATTCAGGCAGTTCTGAGTAATCCTTGGTTAATCCTGTATAATTTGGCTATTTCTTCTTCTACTGCTGTAACGCTTCCTTCGACCTGTACTTCCTGGGTAATATTGCGTCATTGTTACAATTCAAAACTATCTTCCACATTTTAAAAGCCCATAATCATAGTGTATTTATCACGCCATGTTAAAGCTGCTAACCACACAGTAAATTGAAACCGAAAGTTACTTTAGCAATATATAGTTATTCCGACTGCTGCCTATAGGGGGAGCCCATGGCAAATTCGTTACCAGCCCTGCCGCCTGCATTTTATTGTTACTACCTCATTTCTTGCAGAGACCTATTATGTCAAATTATAAAACGTGAAATGAAATATCAATGCTTAGGGACTCAAAAGAAATGAATCGGTTTTTAGCTCCATGTGCATGATATGTCCACCTCCCTCCCTCCACATGTGTCGATGTGGCCTTTGTCTTACCCTTACCCTTAACTGTGAGCCCTGACATTTACATTACATAGTCTTACAAAAGGTAGAGTCAACGGAGAAGTGAGATAATGAATTCGCTGCACGAGACAAGATGTGGGCTGGAATTCGAACAACTAGAGTTTGTAAAAGAAACACATTTATTTATAGGGAGTCAAGACACCATCAAGCCAGGACTACGAGCTCTGATACTAAGAAAAGACTGGGGGAGGCAGCTTACTTTGTCTGAGAATGTTGTGTTGGTGTGTGAATGAGCTAAGGGATTTTTCTATATTTGCAGTAGGTTGACATCTAGTTTCTACTCCTTGTCGATTGTGCCAGAGGCATCAGTATGTCTCTGAGTCACTAGTGAAGAAACATGACGCATATAAAAGGTTAATGCGGACAACTGTTCATAATAAAAAGGTCAGCAGAAACATCCAGACATATATCAAGAGAAGGGGATTGAAGGATACAAAACAGGTGAGATTTCTCACCGGGGTTGGGTTATACAAAAAGTTCTCGAACCACAAATCTAGCAAGTCTACAATAGCATTCATTTAATTTGATGGGAAAGTTTATCAGGAAAGAGGGCAACAGTGACTCAGCGGCCAAAGCAAGGACAAGAAGTTCATTAGTTTACAGTTGTTGATGTATTTTTGTATAGATACGCATTTGTTGAAAAGAAAATCATGCGGATCTTAGTTCATTGACAGGGAAGCGCCAATACAACACTGGTATCAGAAATCAGAGCCGATCCTGGGAGAGAAAAACAATATAAGGTATCGATTCCAAATATCCGATACTGAACCGATACTTTTGCCAACTTCATTCTGAGTGTATTCAGACCAGCACTGTTTGGTCCACTTTAAACGGACCAGGGTTCGTTTAAATACAAAAATGCGGTCGTGATCAGCATGTTTAAGGAGAAACTGAAGGAGCGGGGCTTGGAGTGGTCTCCTGAACAACGGCGCATCAAAGTGAAAACACTTCGCCAAACTTAAATGAAGGTACGAGACGCATTAAAGAAAAGTGGGGGTTTGGGAGAGGAAAAAGAGAAATATCCCTGGTTTGACTTTGAAAAGCCCTAGTCATTGCTGTCCAATAGGAGCACCGATCGTCACACACGTGGATGTGTTTACAAAATATAGCTCACTTGCAAAAAGTACAATGTGAATGCGAACCACACCAAACGAAAAAAATAAAGTCAGCTTTTGGTCTGGACCAAACAAGCGGACCAAAGGACTTTCTGAATACACCCTAAGTGAATATGGACATGCTGTATGTCAATTGAAACTTGAAAGCTCTTAGAATTCAGTAATTGAATAGTTTTACGCTCTGCAATACTCATTCCGATCGCCTCACAAAATACTGCAGCTAGCAACAGTAGGCTATGCTAAGGCTAGCTTCAAGGCTGAGACAGCAGATATGCACCTAAAGTAGTGAAATAATATTTGCCACTGTGAAAAGTCTCATTGTTTGTATTTTAGTTTCAGAAATACTGATACAGAATTACTGAGACATGGGGTAATTTCTAGCTGTGAAAAGAAATGTATTTTGCCTTCCTTTAGTATATTGTAAACTGAGGCATTTGTGGAAATAATACTGTGTATCAAATATAAAGCATTTTTGTCAATTTCATGAGTTTGCAGGCTACTTTTCAAGCATTTCTATGACTGTGTGACCCTAAAAAGTGACCCGGCATGTGGTGGAATGTGTGTGAAGAAATGGGATTTAAGAAATGTGTTAGGAAAGTTAGGAATGTGTTTGGACCACGACTACTAATTATTATTAAAAAATATATATATTATTAAAAAGGGGGGCCAATCACTTTCACTGCAAACCAGTTTCCTGCACAAAAAAGCTGGATTGGTGCCTCTCTATTCATTGGTGGTGTGGATTCCTAAAGAAGCGGCAGAAGAATTATAAATGGGGTCAAAGTGTCAACCAAAAAAAAATCAGACAAAAACAAGCTGACTTTCATAAGGTGAGAAATACTACATACCGAATGACATTGGGTGATTGCTGAATCCCTGAAGTTGACCCAATTCTTCCAATAATTAGACAAATTTGACATGAGAATAGTTTCCTGAGTTTAATTTCCGTTTAGTTTTTCATTGCACATAAAAACAGTGTCTATCCACATACCGTCTGACACACTCTGGGCAAAGGGCCAGGAGGAATTGTCCCATTTACAACTGTACCGTAGCAAAAGTCTCTCTGATGTGAAGAGCGGGTCACCTCAAATTAAGTTCAACTTTACATGTCCCAAGGAGAGCAATTAGTTTCATGCTGGAGGTGGCACAAGGACGGTTCCATTCCCACGCCGGAAATGTAATGAATTTTTCACTACAATAATGAGGTGATCCATGAAAATGTCAAACAAGGAATTGCCAACTCAAGCATCCGAAGATGGTTCCACTATGTACGAAAAAAAAAAAGTAATGCTCAGGGCTCATTTAACAAGCTGTTGAATATAGCAACAGTGTAACTTATCTACTGTTTGTATGGGAGTCCCTCAGCAATAACTAAGACTACATAATTTATTTCCTTGGTTGAATTGTTTCTGGATCTACAGAGAGCAAAAGACACTGTTCACAGCTGTTGTTTTGCCTTGGGATGGGAGCTGCTTAGTGTGGGTCAGATGCCCTCCCTCATACAGATCTCTCCATTTATTTAAACTATACTTTTCACACATTCACTACAAATCTTTTAAAATTAAACTTTGGACACCGTTTTGGACCACCAAGTCGAGGTAGTGGAAATGATTAATGTTTTATAGACAATTCAGTTTTATCTTTACTGACCAGTTGAGGTTACCCCTGAGCTCTGGTAGATAGAAGAACTTTATTATACACTATTATGTGTATTCTGCCATATGGTACAGCTTTACTAATGCAGGCTTGCAAGTTAACACGGCTATAATCTAAAAAGTTTATGCGGGTAAGTTTACACATTAAATATTAACCAGCGTCTGGATTAGGTTGATCTGGTTTGTACTGCTCAGGTTGTGTGTAGAGTTTTTTTCTTCCGATCATTGTTATCAAAAGGACCACGCGATTTTTCAATTTCTGCATGTAAGGGCAGAAATGCTCATCAACCGGTAGACAAAGGCCTCCAGGGTCTTTGTCTCCTGGAGCATCCTCAGAATAGAAGGTTCAGAAAGGCTCTGTTTTCTGCATCACAGATGTTTTGGCACGACAGGCAGGCTGATGGCTTTTGTTTTGGGTCTAAACAAAATCTCTCATGCAGACAACGCATACATTTCTGTTTGTTTCAATCGCTTGAAAGGAGGGGAAAAAGTACGGGTGGAAGATTTTACATCAATCAACTCCTTTGAGCGGGGGATTGTGAAATAAATCTGTTTGAAAATAGATCTGACCATGGATAATACCCTGCTAAAATGATGGAAATTTGTTTTTCACAGTATCAATACAGCCTACACAGAATTGCATTGGTTTATATTGAGATGGGGGTGAATGACCTTGGGTCAGATGTGTTCCTAGACATGCTGTGTGTCATGACGAAGCTGCTATAATGGGCCTTTGGCTGTCTGCTAAATGATGCATCAGTAGTGACAGTGTGAGTGATTGTGACCAACCCTGGCAGATTGGTAACAGCAACACACTAACAGCCGATGTTTGTGGAGGCTCCATTCACAGCAAGCGAGGCCAGCCAGACGGCACACTGTTTTTTTTTCAAAAACGTATAATCTGATGTTATCTTTGCAAGTTCTGATGGGTACAACTATAATACAATAGAGAAAAACATGGTCCGTATCAAAAACAGGGTGGCGGAAACAAGTACAAGGAAATAAATATGAAAGAATAAGAATCACACAGAGAAACAGTCAACGGGCGAAGCACTTCACACTGATAATCAGAAGTGACAGAAGTTATAAAGGCTACTCTGAATCATGCAGGATCTTCTGCATTTGTTACAAATAAGCAGCGTCAAACTTTTGAGAGAAATGATTTGCTGTGAGATGAGTCCCAGACTTTAAAACCAAATTCAGGCACGTTTATTTACATCAGAACCATTGTGTTGTGATCTGCTGTGTAAATCTCAGCTCATAGACTTTACGCCACAAAGCAATCGCAAGTTTGAACCGGATGTGATTGGACAGAATTAAAATCCACAGCAAAGAAATGTTAAGACACATACCAGTCCTAAAACAAACAGTTTTTTTGTCCAATCAAACAGTGAATTAAACCAACCTTGACAGACTGGCGGGGGTCCATCCATCTGCAGCCGTTCTCCAAGCCGACAGGTCAAAATCTCGCTGCCCACCAAGGTGAAGCCAGGCTGGCACGTATATCGGATAATGTCCCCTGTGAGGTCATTTACACCGAGACACACACAAACACACACACAACAGTTAACACAGCTCCAAACGGTAATCAACAACACATTTCCTAATGAAGACTGGCATCTCCTTAGACACACAGACTGCTAAAGACACTTCATTACATTACAGTGTCAATGTGCAAAGGACACAGACAGACAAGTGAAGTCACAGGCATCATTGCTTTGGCACTCACAAGACCAGCCACAAGCCATATGATCGCCACTCCACTCGGTTAATCACTTCTCACAGAATATTCACACTTACATCAGGAGATAATCAGAAAACATTTCTGTAGCGAAAGTGTCAGAGAACAAGGCAGCTGCAAATACTAAAAATAGTGGACCTCAGAATCATGTAATCATTTGTCTTTCATATTTTGTTTGGCTGCCAGAGCATTTAAATTACAAAAACAATGATTCGCTGATTCAAGGAGCAATGCTATTGGGGAAAGAAGTGGGGCCTCATTTAAAAAGCTCACGTGCGAACAAAATGAGGCCGAAACCTTCCGTACGAACTCTTCTGCGCCAAAGGTGGTATTTATAGAAACCAAACTGAACGTGAAGAACGACGCGCCTCCACGTACGGCGTCGACCTGCCGCACGCAGCGAGCGAAGTCTGGAGAAAAGGGGGAAACGGCGACACGAAGCTCAAAACGATCCCCCCGAGCAACAATGGTGATCTACACACATGCCATATTGCACCGTGATCTGCCTCAGAGAGAGAGGAGCGAGTCTGAGGAAGTTTGGTGCATGTTTGACACAGCAGGTCTTTCATTTTGTATTTACTTAGAAAATGTTGAGTAATTAAACCACAAACAGCTTCCTTTTGGGCATAATACTGTTCTGTAACGTGTCACATCCATGAGACCGGAGCGCAGTGGTGACGCTGGGGCCGCAGCGTTTTAATGGGGAAGAATGAACGAGCCAGCAGCATCTACAGCATCCGCGCTCTTGTGAAATAATCAGCGGACATAAGTGTGAGTCCAAATGTGATTCAGAGATGATGAGTCTTTGCGCACCGTGGCTGTGCCCTGTCCTCCTCTCTCTCTCACTCTCGCAACGCCAGGACCGGACCTGGTTCTGACACACACTCAAACCTCCGTGTGCGCCTACACTATGCCCGATTATAATTCAATTTGTGTGGGTTTATTGTGCACTTTTATAGATCTCTATTGTTTGCAAATAATTCACGTTCTAAACCGGTAGCCCATTTCCAAATGTTTCAATGACGGGATAGTGCACAGTGACAATACATGAGAGGAGAGATGCAGGATGTACTTTTCAGCTCAGATCCACAGCCTCTGTCTCCCCCGCACTCGGTAAAACCCTCTCATGATTAGGGTTGGGTATCATTTACTTTAACGATACTTGGTTTGTGATACCGATACCTGGACGATACTTTTTTTTGATACCTATACTCAATTATTTGTCATCTACACAAATAAGTAAACATCTAGATAAGTCTAATTGACCCAAATTCATCTTTGTCTCTTCTAAATTTGAGCTGTTTTGATGAGTTAGGTTTTAGTCGCTCATTTGACCTGATTCTAACTTGTTCTAAGGTGTTTTTGACTTGTTTCAATAGATTTCTGCTTATTTCCTGTTTTATTTAAAGTTATTTTGCCAATGGGGTATGAAAATTGGTCTTGTCCTCTTGGTAGTTTTATTTTCCTAATTCAAGCGAGATTTAGAATCAGTAAAAATTGTCATGAAATAACCATTTCATATTTACTACTGTCAATCTAGATGACAGTAGTAAATGTGTCTAATCTAGTCAAACTGCAAAACAAGACAAATATTCTCAAACGGGGCCGTGCAGAGGGCGTGTCGTGAGGGGAGGGGGAAGGGAAGATTGCGTGATGGTGGGGCAAACTGGGGCGTACAGAGGTTTTATAAATGTGAAGTTTGTGTTTTGTTCGTACAAACTCTTATAGTGAGGATCTATCGTTCAGTGTGATAAATGAGGCCCCTACTGTTTTGAGGTCCACAAAAAAAGCAATAAACTAATTTCTTTATGGTTGTGACAGTGTATGTTTATGGACACACATGGGACTCATGCATGTAAACACGCACACAAACATTCATCATAGCCAATTGTACATGTTTTTAGAGGTAGGGGAAATCTGCACAGACACGGGGCCCAGGACCTTCTAGCCGTGAAGCACGAGTATTTTCATCTTCATATAAAAAAATTATAATTTAAAAGACAAACCTATTTCAAACTCCTCATCTTCCGCTAGTATTGTAGCGTTGGCAACAGGTAGAGGTGGCTGACAAGTTCTGAGTTGGTAAGCTGTAAAAAAAAAACTGTAGTTAGAAATACAGGGGCTTACACAGTAAATGAACCATACAAATCCAAAAATATATAGAAATGTTCACTATTCATGTCACTTCAAAGTAAGTCAGCAATTCAGCAAAGACTGAAACTAAGATCTTTTGAATTAGATTTTTGATACTAGATAGAGCTCTGGCAAAAGAACTCTTCATCATTTATCAGTCCCCACAAAGCAGTAGGGGCTTTGTACATGTGAAAAACTAGATGAAAAAGATCTTTCCCGTTAGTGGGATCAAACAGCGGTCACCAACGTATTTGTGTAACGAGCCCTTTGCTTAGATGTTATCCGGGGGGTGGTTACCGTAGTAATGAAGCACAAAGAAGCCACTGGTGCTGAAGTCACTGTGGAACTTAATGAGGATTTGATTGGCTGTGGTGGACACACCCTCCTGCACCGAGCTCCCACTGAACTGGCCGATCTGCGGAGAGGCCTGGTCAGGTCCGTCCCTGAGGGGAGAGAGAGGAGAGAGGGAGGAGGGGGAGAGGTGTGAGTGTTTAACAAATGGATAAACAACAGTAATAGGCTGGTAGGATCAAAGAGCAGGTCCACTTATCCCCAAACAGAACCAAGCACCTGGCAGTCGATTGGACCATCTGAGAGAAAACTTTCACATTAATTAACAGCATTGAAGTAGGAGCTGGGCTGGTGCTAACTGATGAAGCAGACATCTTTGACCCTCGCAGCCATGTGATGGTGCACTTTGAAGTTTAAAAAGATCAACCTCGTTTTGAAAGATTTTAGTATTTCAATTTTCACATAGCCGCATTAAGCACTATTATGGATACAGTGGGTTCAGAATGTTTGCAAACATCTTTGAGTTATTTGTTAAGTATCTAGACTGATTTATTTTAAAAAGTTTATCATATTATCATTATTTTAATAACATAGGAATATATAACAGGTAATAGAATAGAAGAGCATAAACTTTCTGAACCCACTGTGAAATAATGTCTAAAAAGATGACTCTGATCAGATTTTTATTTGTATGTGGTTAGTAAATATTTGTGCACACTTCTGGTCGAAATATACCAAAACAATCAATCAATCAATACTGTGTTAGAAATACGATTTTTTTCTGCCATTTATTTCTTCTTTCCTACGGTAAACTGTTTGTTTGTTTATTTGTTTGAGCATCTCACAATGTTCAAAGCACAAAAAGAAAAGACAGATGTGATGCCCAAGTAGGCTGAGGCTAAAGCTTATAAGTGCCTACCCCCTTTCAGACGTATTGAAACAAGACAAGCAGTTTGTTACATCTTACATCGTTTTCAGTTACGACTGTGCCGCCAATCATGGAAATTAGCATCGTAGCATTAACCCATAGGAACTGAATGACCTTCTACTTTGCTGCAGTGGTGCGATAGCTGAACAGTGTACAAGTAGCTGATATCGGTAATTCCAAAAAGAGCCAAAGTGACAAAGCAATGCTGAGATGATCGAGGGATTAGACTCTAACTGTGATTACAAAAGATAAGAATTCATGCCAGGAGTGTGCCAGATTCAGACCCCGGGGTGCTAACCGTCTTCAAATCAGTTTCATTGGGCGACACTCTCCTTCTCCGGTCTAAAGAGCTCACGGGAAATATCTTTGGGCTCTAGTTGTGAGTTTGGGCACAGCGAAATGCTAAACTGACAGCAGCATTGTATAAAAATGGCAGGTTAGAAGTTGAGGTTTTGCCGAAGGGGAACATTGTTGATTTACAGATACACACATCTGAAATGAGGTGTTAGAGGAGCTCAGAGTGCACCTGCTGCTGCACTGCTCCAGCTGAGTGGAGCCGTCTGAGGTAACTCACATCTAATTAGGAAACCTCCAGGAGGCCTTCCAGAGGAGCTATTTTAGTGACGGCCACGACAAGGCTGAAATTATCTTTAGCTGTTTGTAAATATGTGCAAAAGTCAATGTTGGTGGATAAACAAACAACATGAGAGAACAATCATCTTCTACCTACATTTTAAAGTTTTGGCTATAAAAAGGGGTGATACGGGGGCTTACACTATTCAGTTTATAACCATTGGTCTTCCAGGGGCTTTTTTCATGGAGTGCCCCTGCTCATGTTGAAGACAGGCCGTGCCCCTCAATCCAACATTATGATGACCCCCATTAATGTCACAAAATATAAATAATTTCGAGCAAGCATTTATTTTAAACAAGAAATACCTCGGTTACAATTACAGTATGTGCGAATGTAATTAATAAATACTAAATAATTTTGAATAAACTGAACTTGCATCTACACTGGGTGGATAATGAACAATTATATTAATACGCCAAATCAGTAGCTGTGAACATTTGAACATTTTATCCATGACAAAGCCGCCCAAAAACGTTAAGAATACAGGGAAAACCAAAACAACAATTGCTTTGCACTTTGCAGGCAGCGTGATTTCTCTTTCATGATATTCTTGCACAACAGTCCCACTCCTTTTCAAGCATTTATAAGTCTTATGCTTTGTGTTGTATTTTGTAAATGTATATGTTGTTGTTCTTTTTGCTCACCCGCCTGCTCGAAATAAAATAAATAAAAAATAATAATAATTTAAAAAAAACAGTCGGAGATGCATGTTGGATGCTGTGTATAATCTTAACAGTCTATATACAATATTGCACGGTCTTCAGATGCTTTCATGTCTGTGCGATCAAACAAAATGAGACATGGCAGTCAGGAGGGAAATGCTACCATTAGGGGAAGGATTGTTTATGCACTATTTCTTTTAAAAAACAGTAGTGCCGGTAACTGCCTCTGCACAGACTACAGTAGACCCACACGCTGCAGGCTTTTCCATCTGCAGCGCCCAGGAGGAGGACTGCCCCAGGCTCGCTCCTGTACAAAGAGCTCGGAGAGGCAGAAGAAAGCGCGGCACACCCAAAGACACCACTGCTAGGAACAAATAAGCACAACAGGGCTAACTTTACTGCTGCATAATTATCTTCAAAGATCAAATTTTATATTCATTGTTTGTCTTACTGGCACACCCTGGTCTTCCAAATCTTGTGAAAAAATAGTTTTCATGGAAGAAACAGAATCTAAGTGAACAGGAATTAAGGCTTTTCTATGTCTAAATTCGACATATATTATCCTACATCCTACAATGATGAAAACATGAATGATGATAAAACAGAAATTTTAAATGTTTTTGTTCTCTTTCTTTCTAATTTCAGATACAGTTGTGCCGTTTTGAACATTGATAAAAGGTTTTGGTCTGTGGTAACCAATTCCTTGATTTTCTTTTGGAAAGCTACAGCATCTATATACCTATATACCGCACAGATTATATTTTGTTAGAATAAAAAGATACTTTGTCAGTAGCCTTCAACATTAATGGCAGAAGGGTGTGGATGAGAACACAAATCACTGATATTCAAGTCCACACTTTGAGAAACTCCAACTCAGTATACAGGCGCGTAAGAGGATGAAAAGAAAGGAGAACGTACCACACCATGATGTAGTCGTAAATGGGCTCAGTGTTGATGACTGAGAAGTTGATGTAGATGCCGTTTCCTGGGGGCACCCGGACAGTCCACATGCAGTCCTGGAAGTGGGGGTACTCCGCTGGGTGTCCAGGAGAGTAAATTGTCCCATTCATGGATGTTATATTTCCACCGCAGAGAGCTGATACAGAATAACAAACAGAAAAGCACACGTCTGATTTACTTTCAGCCATAAAGTTGCTGTTATGGCTGTTACTACCACAAACTGTGATGAAACGAACCATAACTGAATGTTATTGTGTTATCACAGTGATAGTAAAGGGGAGAATACAGCTGCTCGGTACAGCCGCAGGGAAAGTTGTCAACAAAATGGCATTGGATGGTTCTGATAAAACTTCACTATTACTCATTTTTAAAATGTATTAAAGCTGTCTTTGAACTTTACGTGAAACCAAATATGTGCACACAATAAAACAAGGACTTTTTCCGTTATCACAGCCGAGAACAAAATGTGCCGTCTTTACAGATGAATACTGATTTATTCAGAGGAAGAAACAACTGGATGGACGGCTAGACAAAACAACTGGATTTGCAGACAGCCCCGAAACAATCTAACAAATGTTTCATAGATCATCACAAGATTAATGTCGCTCACAGTGAGTCATATGCTTCAGTCTTCACAAACACAAGATGTTTATGATCAATTGAGGAGCAGGTGGTTTTCTTCCACCTTCAAAAGGCTTAAAAGATATACTTTACTGTGGCGAGATGAAAGAAATCATCTGTTAGTCGAGGCCTTGGTTTTACTGAACTGAGTAAACTCTGTATTCTTTCTTAAAAACCTTTAACGGTTTGTGGGTTATAGGTATGAGACTGCACAGGCAAGCCGCACATCACGACCACCTATCTCCACTGTCCATAGCTTGAACCATTTTGATAGAAATACAACTGAAGCTGAGAGAAGTGCTTCGCACATCGACTTCTTACAGGTGCGTCGGAGGAATGCGTAAAGCAGATATATGGAAACAAAGGAATCTCCCGCACACTGTAAAGCTTGCAAAACGTGAGAGAATTTATTTACAAAAGTGCAACGTTTCGGCAACTAGGCCTTCCTCAGGCAAATGGCTGTGAGGTGGTGCCAAGCCATCTTAAATAGGAGTGGCCAGTGACGCCCTGGCAACAACCAGTTACATGCATAGAAGTTCAAAAAAAGTTTTTTTTAAGTTTTTTTTTTAAACAATTCAAAAGCAGGCGGAGCAAAACACACCCATCCGCAATAATTCATCATTATGAATGCAAACACAATATATACATTAAGAGAACTATGTACAATGTAAGCCAAGATGCATGTAGCTCATACATAGAAGACGTAAATATTACAGACAGGTATAGTGGGAAACCTGAGAATGTATATTTATATCAATATGCAGGCTTAAAATAGAGAGAGACCGGAGGACAGTGT